>JAQZBX010027613.1:0-28258 GCA_029593785.1 Cabassous unicinctus | reverse complement strand
TTCACAGACACACACAGCCACCTCACTGCTGTTGGCACCACTGTTTTTGCTCCCTGTAAGGTCATCTGTTTTTGAGGTCCATCTCACACATCACCATTCCTCTTGCAGTACTCCATGACTTTTCCAGCTCACACCAAAATCACCCATCTCTAGTTTCTGTTGGCTCTTTCCATTTGTATCTGTTGATTCCTTGGAATCATCAGCCCAAGGAAGATTCAGTCCAGGCCACATGTAGCATGGATATAGTATGAGTTTTTGATTTCATGTTGTTTTGTTTGGCTTGCAGGTTCTTCAAGTTTGGAATTGGTTTTTAACATTTTAAAATTGGCAAAGTTCCTATACAAACTCAGAGTTCCAGCTTCTCTTGAAAAATCAGATGATCTGGCAATGCTGGGTCTATGTTCCCATGTGGCTGGAGCCAAGTGTTGCTATTTTTTAAGAAGGATCCTGTGCTCTCTAGTTTGCCAGTGTCTCCACAATCTTTTGTGTTACCTGCCTGACCTTCCTAGACTTTCAGTTTGCAACCCTTGGCCTAAGTAATGGCAAGGTGTACATAATATTGGATGAGCAGCCTGGGACAATTGCTGAGAACATCCTGAGCAATGTTGGATCAAAGAACCTGGTCATGAATGTGACAAAAGCCGTAAAGCTAGAAAGAACGCTTATAGGCTTAAAGAACCAGGACATGACTATGAGGTTGCAGATCACTGTAGGATGATCTGATTGAAAATGGACAGGAATTCGCCAAGAGAGGACAATGGCATCTGTTGTATTAACAAGATGTAGGTTATCATCTGTGACAAACAATTCATGACTCTGACAGGATGCGCAGTGGCAATTTCCTCCTACAAAGGGACCATGTGGAAGCAGGGATCCCAGAGAAGTATCTACATTGCTTTAACAGTTGCAGGTTCTCATCCATGTCACTGCTATCTTCTGGCAAACTAGTATGTGTTAGCCAGGTAGCTCATACTCCTTATTTGTTCTAAATTGTCTTCAGTGCTTAAGTAAGATCATAGATACAAAATGGCTGACCAATAATGATGGGAGCTACAGTTGGGGCTGTATAACAGTAAGTATGTCCTCTGCTTTACTCTCCATGATAGCTGGGATTACTTGTTCAGCCCCTGCCAGACTGAAGGCTCCAGAATGGAAAGAGACCCTTCAGGATGTGTATCTAAAAGCATCCCAAAATGTAACTATCACTATTTGGATGGCTATGGAAATGAAACCAGGTCTTACCTGATTTCACCTGGGAGTAGTATTGGGTGGCTGCAAGATTCTCCACTGAATTTTGAGGCTAAAAGACTGTAGAGGGGTGCATCTTTTCCTCTGAAGATTGAGTAGATGCAAACAACTCCCACAAAACTATCAAAACTATCAAAGGGGATTATTACCTGTGGTGGTTCTGGATGATAAACCTTAGAAAAACATGTTCTTAAATCTAACCCATCACTGTCGGTGTGAGCCCATTGTAAGTAGGACCTTTTGGTGAGGTTATTGAAGGTGTGGCTCACCTCATTCACGACTGGTCTTAGTACTGGAGTCATGTGGAATGAAATTCAGACAGAAGAAAGCCATAGGAAGCAGGAGCTGAAGATACCAGCAGATGTCTCCATCTGCCTTGTCATGTGACAAGCTAAAGACCAAGGATTGCCAGCAGCCAGCTCCAGAACTCCACAGTCTTTTGGGAGAACGCATCACCTTGAAGATGCCTTGATTTAGACTTCTATCTTAGCCTCAAAGCCTCAAAATTGCTTAAGCTGAACAATTGCATGGTATTTGCTTGAGCAGCCAAGGAACTGAAACAGAACCTAAAGTCGTATAGGATTCTTACAGAAATTAGCTCAAAAAACCATGAGGAGGAAGATTCTTCTGTCGGTGTAAACACTGGTTTATCAGCCTTGCTGCTCATTAGCTTACACCCTGCCTTCTAATTATGCTCTAATTTGTACTGTGCAAACATCTCCTAAGCAGTGGCAGATGTGAAATTTGTGGGATGCTGAATCAAAAATGTTCATTTAAAAAAACAACTTTGAAAACTTTTGAAAAACCTTTTCTGGAAAAACTTCTGGTGATGTCCTCATTACAGAGACCTTGAAAAAGCCTTTTAAAAAATCATGTTACACTTTGAATCTGATTATTCCCATTTCTGAACTCTTCTCTGGACTGAAGCTATTTGTTGGGGGAGGGGTGAGTTTATCAACTCTTACATTTCCTGGATAAAATCACTGCTTAAGTGATTTCCAGAATTGGTTACTCTAACACTCTTGATAAAATATATATTTAACTGTCCTGAGTCTGGCTAAAAAAAAACAAAAACAGGACCTAGACTTACTCACCCCAGAGCAGTGTGAGACAAGCCAGAGTCTCTGGGTTTGTCTCAGGAAATGATGAGAGCTTGGGGCCTTTCCTTAGGAGCTTCTTCATACCTCATATTTCCAAAAGCTTTCAAAACCACTGTAGTTGTGCTTGAGAATTTGTACATACACTTTTATTAGGCAGACTTGCACTGCCTCTTCCCGCCCCCAAAAGTATGATTGAAGTAATCACTCTGCCTCAAGGTTTGATAGGCCTCATGCTTCAGGGACCAGCTGGTCAACTACTGAGTGAAAGAGGGGTTATAAGACTGACAATGGAGATAGTCACTTTTAGTTACCCCCACACCAAAATTGCTAAAAATTAAGCTCAATCACCGGAACCCAGGGTGGCCCAGGCATTCTCCCTGTAGCACATAAAGTTCTTCTTGGAGGTAAAAGGATTGCAGCTCTGCCTGCATTTTATCCTGAGTCATCTCTTGCTGTCACCTTGGAGGACACTGGCCAGCTTAGCCTCACATTAGCATTCATTTCCTAGTTGGATCTCTGCCATTACCTCTTTCCAACACTTCTACTTAAGTTAAGGGAATGATCTTCATTCCACTGACATAAGAATTTTCCCAAACCAAAGATAACTCTCCTAGATTTTTTCTTTGCACAATCCCTTTCATTGTAGTCACTTTTGGCTTAATAAGACTTTCTTTTCTTTAAGACCTAAAAATGTTTTTCAGAGCTGGATCAGAAACAACAATGTTAATACTGAATAAGCTCCTCAGTATGGTCCAGGCAGAATTCTAAGCACTTGATAGATATGTAAGCCTTTCACAACTCTATGTGGTAAGTACTACTGTCACCACCATTTTACACATGGGAAAACTGAGGCACTGAGAACTTAAATGGCATGTGAAGGTCACGCAGCTAGTAAGAGGCAAAGCTGGAATTCAAACCCAGATAATCTGGCTTCAGAATCCATGCTCTGAAACACTATACCATGCTGGAAAATGAGACGAGTGACACAGCAGGTTGTCCTCGAAAGCTTCCCTTTATCTAATTGCCAACTGCTGTCCCCAGAGTCACTAGACACACCCCACCCTCCCCTCAGAGTGAGTTCTTTCCATGTGCCTGTGCCACCTTGATGGGAAAGAGAGCCCTTGCTTTCTATATCTCCCCCAAAATTCACACTCACACAGTAGCTCACTCCATGGGGTTAATAATCCCTGCCTAACCCGTAAATCATTCCCAGAAAGCCTTGGGGCCTCGGATAAATAGAATGCTAGTGGCTTCCCTCTAGAAACTCCTTCACTGCAGATATCAAGTCAGATTCATCCCATCGACCGAAACCCCACCCCATCACTTCCCTAAGAGTTCCTTCAGATCTTTTCACAAATGCGCTTCCCTTTGAAGCTTCCCTTGATGCTGACAGTTGACTAGGGTTCATACGTGTTAGCGTACAACTGACCCCGGGTTTTGATCTCCCAGGATGGCAGAGGGCTTCCGCCTCCTGTGTTATATGAAGCAGATGTCAAAGGGAATGGGGGCAGATTTACAGTCCTAAAGGGCATCACAATTTACAAAAACACTTGGTGGGAGTTACATGTGCTTTCCCATTGTTTTCCTGCTCCTCTAATTTAAAAAATACTCTGTTCTTAAATTGCTTTTTATCTTGCACCTTAGCAGATTTTTTGCATGAAGCTGCAAAAAATAAAAATAAATTACCACATAGGTGTGTGGAAAAGTAGTTTTAAGGCAATGATTCCCAGCTTTGGCTGCACATTAAAATCATCTGGGGAGCTGTTATAAAGCCCAATGTCAGGACACATCCCAGATCAATTACATTAAAACCTCCAAGGGAGGGGCCTGGGCATTGACTTTTTAATCCCTCCACTATGCGGCCAATGTTGAAAACCTCCCTTTTAAGGAAAGTGGGCTTCCTTCCTGCTAACCCCATTGCTTTGGAAATTACTCAATCGTTATCCAAGCGTTCTGTTCTGATTTGATACTGGGCTCAACCTTGTGCTGAGAGTGAGAAGCTCAGTTTGGATTGGAGTTGATATTATGTAACATATACTGCAGCCTTCCTCTGTACCAAGCATTTGCCAGGCTCAACAGTTTGTGCTCTCTCTGCCCAGGCACTCTGCAAAATACTCACGTGGATGATCTTGTTCATCCCTCACAGCAACTTCCGAGGTAAATGCAGCACTCATCCTCTCTTTACAGAGGAGGAAACAGACACAGAGCGCTCAATAACCTGTGCAGTATTTCACAGTTAGCAGGCAGAGGTGCTGGCATTTGAAACCAGGCAGTCTGACCCTCGGGCCCCCACTACTAATTAGTGGTGGTAACTGCTGCCCCGGATGAAGCTCACGGAAGTCTTCAGAGAGAAAGAGTAAGCACTTTTACTCAACGCAGGTTTTACTTCTCGGAGGAAAACCAGGGATGGCCACAGCCCGTGCAGGAGTGGAGAGATGGTAATAGTGGTCACCAGGGGGAGACAGAGCTTGAGACATCACAGGGTCTCCTACTGCATTAGTGAATTCAGCAGAGCACTGAGCCTGGAGCAAAGCAAACTTTGTTTTGTTTTCATTTCTTCTGCTGCTTTCTTTCCTCTTCTTCCTCCCCCCACTCCTCCTCTTTTTCCTCCCCCCCCTCCCTCTTTTCTTTCTTCTTCCTCTTCTTTTCCCTTTCTGCTGTCCTTCCCTCTTTACTCTTTGCTGCTTTCTAAGTGGTAAGGAGCAGCTTTACCAGAAAGTGCTATCCAAAGAGGAAATTATAATGCAAATCTCCTCCTGCCCAGATCCTTAGCAACTAAAATCTCTGAAAATACACTGCTTTCTGAATTAAAAGGCGCCAATATACAAAGTTTCCACAACTACTGTGTCAGATCCTGGGGCTCTTGACAGAAACACTAAACCAATACTATATAAATATGTATATGTATATTTTTAGGAAAGAAATTGAACACTGCCAAGGCAAAGGAGAGTTTGATGTGGAATCAATCAATAAAGTTGGTAGGGTTTTACCGCAAAAATTTAAGTTGAGTTTTTAACTACCAAAATATTCTATTTAAATGACAGATATGTGAAACCCTGCTCATTCCCTCAGAATTACATTTAAGAATTGATTTCTTTTAAGAACAAATTTCTGGATTTTAATCTTTCTCAAGCCTTCTCATTAGAATATTTGCCACATAATAAGAAAAAGTATTTTAAAAAATCAACAGAATTAAAATAAAATTTGCTGCTCTTTATCCACAGCTCTGATTAAAGAAGATATTCAGTCTATTGACACTGAGCTCCTAGAGAGAAGGGATTTGGTTTATCACCCTAGATATCTCCAGTACCTTTCAGAGTGTGTTAACCTGGAGTAGGTGCTCATGAAATATTTATCAAATTGATTAATGAATGACAGACAGGTGATCACCTGACTTCCTCAGTACAGAAGCCACACCTAAAAGAAAGGACAGTTTCTGCCAAACCACCAGGTAACCCATCTGAGAAGACAAGCTGATGAGAGCAGGACCCAATCAAACAATGCAATTCAAACTACAATCAAAAAGAGTGGCAGTAGTTGGTTCACTCTTCTCCCCTATTTTCTGCTTACTCACTCATCATAGTCAGGGATCATTTCGTTATAAATGACAAAAACCCGCTCAACCCAACCTAAGGCAGAGGGAAGTGATAATATGGGAAGGACTCAAGGATCCTCTGTAGAACTCAAGGGCAGGAAGCATCCACAGGCCTTTAGGCGGCCTGGAAACAGTTAGGAACAAAAGCAACCTCAGTCTCCAGCACCACAGACTCCTCCTTGCCAAATGGTCTGTCTCCCTCTCCCTGCACATCTGCTTCTCCCTTTTCTGAAGATCAAATTTATCTGCTTTACTCTATATGTGGTAGAAAATGGCTGCCCCAAACAGTCCTACATATCTTCTGAGGTCAAGCTCCTGACTGTCACTGTGTCCCAATTCCAATTTTTCCAAACTGAGAATCTGGCCCAGGATGGGTCATGTGTTAATCTCTGTTAAGCAGCTGTGGCCAGAGGAACGAGGTCAGCCCCCTACTACTCATTCAGCAGGGTGTCCCCACCGTCTCAGGGACAGTCCTGCCAGTGTAAATGAGCCTCTCATTGGTAGACATTGCTGGTTGATGGACCTAAAGTATACCTCCATTCATTCTGGTTTAATAGTATTAAAACACCGTGGAAATGGATCCAATAATTGTGTTTCCAATTGGAATCCCTCTATTTACCATTACAGGAATGTTTAAAAACTCTTTCCTATAAAGAGATGGCTTGGTGGATGCTAATTTTGCAATGTGAAAACTAAATTACATACGAGCATGTTTGGCAACATTTTGAGGCATGTTTCAAGTTGCCTGTGACTATATATCTTTTGTGCATATTTCATTTCTGCAGCATCCAGAATGTGTGATTACAAATTGTAACTTAAAAATGTGTTCATTTCTTCTGGAGGTTAAGGAGGGGGGGGGGGTTGAGTGAGAAAGTAACAGTTGGAAAATATGTAAAGTTGAAGGCAAAAGTGTGGTAGAAGCCAAACAGAATGGAACTTCAACAGTAGTTCAATGAGATGGCTTCAGGTCCAATATGCTGGTGTAGGTTGGATTGACATGAAAGAGCTTCTACACTTCAAATCTCTTCCATGTGTTTATGCCACAAGGAAATCCACAATTAACTAGAGCCCACATGTGGAGCCCTAAAGCATTGTCACCCCGTTTGATGAATACAAATCCAATGATGATGACCCAGCTCACTGAAAGGTGAAAATTCAGGAAAAAGATAGGGTCAAATTTCAGCAATCCATCTAATAACCCAGACCTTATCCCTGTGGTATGCAGCCCGTGGCCACATCTCTGTGTAGACAGTGGTTCAGGACAGGTTTTTTTGTATAGGGAAGTGTACAGCTACAAGATTAAAATGCCAGCAATAACTGGCTTATAAACATTGAAACTGATTATCTATAAACTGCATAAAATCCTATTTCATTGATGCCTTATCTATCACCTGATAAACCATGATTTTGTGAGCTTCAACTTTTGAGACATCGATGAACCTAATTTTTATTTTACTTAATAAATATTTATACTTTCAAGCATTTTAAAACACTAATTAATTTAATGTTCACAGTAGCCCTGTTGGATGGGAAATATTATTATCCCCATTTGGCAGATGAGGAAACTGAGACTCAGAGAGGTTAAGTAACATGCTCAAGGTTGCAAGCTGGTGAGTAGCTTAAAAAATGATGAAGTAAGGATATGTTTAATCACTATCTTTTGAAGGTTCTGCTTTCCAAACTGTGCTCTTTAATATCACATTACAAATTCCAAAGTCCTTTTCTGTTATCCTATTTGATTCTCAAAGCCCATGGTAATCCTTAGATATATGGAAAGGGCCAACAGAAACTAGAGATGGGTGATTTTGGTGTGAGCTGGAAGAGTCATGGAGGACTGCAAGAGGAATGGTGACGTGTGAAATGGACCTCAAAAACAGATGACCGGGAAGCGGGTGTGGCTCAACCGATAGAGCCCCCGTTTACCATATGTGAGGCCCCAGGTTCGCTTCCTGGGGCCTCCTTGTGAGGGCAGGCCGGCCCGTGCGGCGCGAGGGGCTGATGCAGCGGGACCTCACAGCAAGGGGAAGATAAGCAGACACGAAGAAGACACACAGCGAATGGACACAGCAAGCACAAGCAGCAAGGGGGGGATAAATAAATAAATAAATCTTTAAAAAAAAAACACAAAAAACAGATGACGTTACAGGGAGCAAAAACAGTGGTGCCAACAGCAGTGAGGTGGCTGTGTGTGTCTGTGAATGTGTGTGTGTCTGTGTGTCCGTGTGGAAGGGGGAGAAAAGATAGGATGTCTGGGGCCCTGTTTATTTACTTATTCATTTTTATCATTTAAATCTTGGCGATTTATTTTTAATGATGAACTATTTCTGTCAATATAGTACCATGTAATAGTATGTGCCCATAGACAGCTATTCCTGGCTGTTCATGCAGGCTACCTTACGATGTAATACATGGGGATGGAAGAAAATCCAAACACAATTTTTAAAAATCAGGAATTCTAACACATATCAGTTTGTAAATCTATTAGATTGACATTATGCTGGGAGAACATTTATTCCTTGAAGACATATTTGCAGCTGAACGTTACCCCAAGGAAACAAAAGCTTTTGGTAATCTTATCTCCTGGTTACCGATGAAGAGACTGGGGATCCCAGATGGTAAATCACTTGCTAAGGTTCTCAGAGCTGGTAAGGGATGTAGTTCTGACTGCTCCTGGTGCTCCTGGTTCCATACCCTTGCTAATCCACAATTCTAATATGACCTGGCTGTCAGCTTTGCTAAAGTAACAACACCCCCCTTAGCCTGAAGATGTCTTGGTGTAACCAAATGCAACTCTTTCTACATATGAAGCACTCATTCCACTCCTGTTGGAGAGTGGCAGCCCTGTCTTTCAGCAATTGAATTACTTTCCTGGAAGAGGTAGCTCTCCCCATTAAAACAGGTACACATTTTTGTAATGGTCAGAGATGCCAGTTGAGCTCTGATTCCCTTCTCTTTCATCACAGCTGCCCCACCAAAAGGACCTCCAAATCCCAAAGCAGGTTCATTCCCCTGATGAGCTCTATGGCTGTCCTAAGCTCTGAAGCACTAAGCCAAGAGCTCAGGGAGGTTGCAAGATGAAAGACATAAGAGCTTTCTTTTTTTTTGTTGCTTTAATTATATTGTTGTTTTCACTTGCTTATTTGTTTGATGATCTTCTCTAATTTGCTATCAGGAATTTTCTATCACATAGAATGAAGTGGGAAGCTTTTCATGTTTCCTTGACTCTGCAATAGCTTTAAAAACATGTATTTGGTAAGGTGTCTTCTATAAAACTCTTAGAGCTTTGTCTTAGTTTGTCAGGAATGCTAGGACAAATACCACAAACTGCTTGGCTTACCAGCAGGGATTTATTATCTCACAGTTTGAAGGCTACAAGTCCAAAATCAAGGCTGTCACCAGGCATGCTTTCTCCCAGAGTCTGTAGTGTCCTGGTGATGGCTTGCCAGCAGTTCTTGGCACTCCTTAGCTTGTAAGTGCATCTCCTCCTCCATCACATGGTGTTATCTCTCTCCTTCTCTGGCTTCCACTTCTGGCTTCTCCTCTGGTTTTCTACTGACTAACTGCATCCAAATTTCCTCTGCTTACAAGGACTTCAGCAATATTGGATTAGGGCCCACCCTGATTCAATTTGGCCCTTATCCAAATAGGATCTTCAAAGGTCCTATTTACAAATGAGCCCACACCCACAAGACCAGGCTTAGGACTTAAACATGTCTTGGGTGGGGGGAGGGTTGTGCATGATGAAATCTACCAAAGG
Organism: Cabassous unicinctus; assembly: GCA_029593785.1. Classification (NCBI taxonomy): domain Eukaryota; kingdom Metazoa; phylum Chordata; class Mammalia; order Cingulata; family Chlamyphoridae; genus Cabassous; species Cabassous unicinctus. The sequence continues at coordinate 18,558 of JAQZBX010027613.1, read as the reverse complement.
CTTTGACTACCTTTTCTTTTTCCAGCTATTTCCATAATTATTTGTTGGTTCACATTTTTGCTGCTTCTCAGGTTAGCATTGGTCTTTTTTATTTTTTATATATAGTCCCTAAGTCAAGATCCTAGAATTTATTTTAAAGGGTTTCAGATGAGAACTACAGAGATTCATAGTTTAGAAAATAGAAAAGATACATGTTAAGAGTGCAAAATAGTATATGTAAGACTATGAACTTCAGGCTCTGCGTAGGAAGGAGTTTGTCCAAAAAGTAACTGGGTACATGGGGTTAGAAAAGGGCAAGCTATAATCGGAAAATATTACGGATTTAGCTCAACTTGTCTATCCCAGATGATATCTTTTAAGACTAACGAACACAATATTGAGGTGAGGAGGAAAAAAGTTTCATTTTAGACATTCCATATTCAAATTGTATTCTGCCTTTCACCTGCTGCATGACCTTGGTAGACTGGCAATCTGATTGGATTTCAGGTTGCTCATCTGAAAAATCTTCATGTTTCCCAGTTAATGAGATACCTACAGGACAACCTAGACATGAACACAACTAGCTTCTGCCCCCTGCATCCTTAGGCATGGCAAGTGCATATTTTCTCACGTGTCATTGACTGGTTGTAGCCACATTTAGCTGTATTGAAAAGGATTCTGGGTCATACCCAGTCCTAACAAAAATGAGCTCCATGATTGATTAGCAAATATCAGCCATGAAGGAGTCATTTATTTGCCATCTCAGTGCAAAATTAAGAAGACACTTATGGCAGTTCGAGCTCCCATTTTGTAAAGCGGTAACTTCAGCTTCAGAGGCCATATGAGAATTAGCGAATAAGCTTTAAGCTTTTTATGGAATGGTAGTAAGATAGCTCTAGGCATGGCCATGGCATTGTGCTTTGAGCCAAAGTTGGAAAGTGCCCATCTGTCAATAACTTCAAATTTATAGGGTATTGTATTAGTCTGCCAAAACGGTGTCAATGCAAAGTACCAGAAATATGTTGGCGTTTGTAAAGGAGGTTTATTTAGGGTAAAAGCTTACAATTCCAAGGCCATAAAAAGTCCAACTCAAGGCACCATAAAAGGTGCTTTTCCACCAAAGTCAGTTGCCACATGTTGAAGCAAGATGGCTGTGGATCTTGCGCTGGTGTCTGCCTTCCCCTCTAGACTCACCCTTTCCTCTTGAGTTCCGTGGGCCCAGCCTCTTGAGGCTTCTTAAGTGATCCTATAGTCCTCTCTTTCCTGGCATAGGGCTTGTTTCTATCTGGGCCTCCTATATCAGTCTCAGCTGTTCTGTTCTCTTCCCGATCTCAGCTGTAAGCTAGCAGGCAAATAGCTCTTCTCTCCCAGGGGCCTCAGCTGTTTGAGCCTTCTTCCTTTCTGTCACTTGGCAGGATCAAAAATGACAGAGCTCTTTCTTCCTGTGTCTGTCTGTGTGAGTGTCCATTTATATCATACCCCGCAAGGGGGCAGGTACTCAACCTGAGTCACACCCACCGACATAGACATAGTGAAATCAAAAGCCCTAAATCAATCATAACAAGTAATCTAATCAAAGACCCTCAACTGAATTTAATACAATCAAAGGCTATCACACCCCGAGGAACAGATTAGTTTACAAACATAATCTTTCTCTTTTTGGGATTCAATAAATAATCTCAAACTGCCACAGGCATCTTTTTTTAATGACCCTATATTAGAACTTCTCCTCAGTCAGGATATCTTGCTTCTGTAAGTTCTCTAACAATGAAGACTTAATGAAGAAACAAGTTTAGTAGGATAAGTTAGGTACATGTTTATTTCCAGCTGAGTTTATTGGGCTCCCATTAAGTTTTTTGCCAGTCATGATAAAAGGCAAATATGACTGAAAGCAACAGCTGACTTCTCAGTGAGGAACATTTGGGATGGGAAGTCTGCTCTATTCACCATGCCGTGGTGAAGAGATGTTGGAAATAAGCTCCCCAGCACAGAAGCGGGTAGAGAGGAAAAGTGGACAAAGGAGGGAGGGTGGAAACTGCAGTCCAAGATTCAAGGTGATTGTAGCAGCTTCAGAGTTTGTTACCCATCCGAGGAGGACACAACTTTAGTTCACATTGTAGGCTATGGTTCCTTGAGGTAGGGGTAAAGGTCCAACGAGGCCGTCCTCTGATGAGGATTGTGGTACTGAGGCTTCACACATGTTCTCCTACCGTTCCTTCACTTTATCATTTATTTGTTCAATTAGCAGTTTTTGATCATCTAATATGTGTCAGGAATTGGGCTGGCTGGGGGATATAAAAATGAATTAGACTGCACTCAAGGGATTCATAGTTTAGAGAGGAAGAGGGACACATACATAGAGTCTTACATGCTCCGGGAGAGCAATGGAAATCTCCTAAGGGACAGGTCCTCAGTGGGGTGACTAGATGCCGTGTCTGCACATGTACCTCACAGACTAGGAGCTGAAACTCGAGATAAATACCTCTTATGAGCTTTGGTTTTCCATATTTATTAGATCACTGTTTTTTATCATTCTGGCCGGCATGTCTGGTTTAATTCTAGTCTCATTCACTTCCTGACTATTCAGGTAAGCTTTAGCAATATTGCTTTCACATTTAGCTAAAGAAATATAATTTGAAGACATCCAGTTTCCTTTATCTGAGAAAGTGATCCTGATTATGTCAGTGCCTCTTATTTTTGGCTTATTTATATGTTTATCTTTGGCCCTCTTCTCTCCATGAACAGAGCTAATTTGCTTTGCTTCAGCTTCAGTGTTGCTGGGAATAATTTTTGTTTTACCTCCAGCTAGGCAAGTAGGCAAATGCCTGCACTGGAGTAAACCATTTTCTATAGCCTTATAATATATAGTCCTATATTACTCTAGAATCTTAAGCAACATTTATAACTCCCTTGCACCTGGTGGACTTTTTCAGATGAATGGAAGAGGTGATTTCTCAATCGTCATTGTACTTCAGATCCATATTCTAGACCCAACTCATAGTTTATCACCCCACTCATTGGACTTTTTGTAAGAGCAAACACCAGAAAATACAAAGATTCAACTCCAACTGAAGGAACGTGCTTATAAGGAATCAGGACTTTTGCCAGGCCTATGAAATGGGAGTGTGACTACTACAGAGATACCAGGTAGGTACAACTGTAACCTTAACTGTGAGCTACTGCCAGGCAGCAACGTGCCTTATCTGTGCATCCTCTGCACCTACCCTAGTGGCTGACATAGTATAAATGCAAATGTGTACTGAACTGAAAGTATTCTTTAAGTATGTTTTAATATATTTCAGTGCAGTAAATATTATTGGAAAAAATTCTAAAGCATGTGTTTCATTATTTCAGTTCACAAATGCTTTGACAGTATATGTGTGTATGTATGTGTGTGAATATATTTATATATATATTTAGCCAAATTTAAATATCCTCCAAAATAAGATTCCTCCTCTGAAAAGGAAAGATGATCCCAGTAGCTTCATCGGTCTGTTATATATCATCAAACATTTCCCTAGACACACATTTTCAGGAAGATTTTCTACTTTGTACTATTTCTCTAGTTTGAAAATAAAGCATTTACCTCTGTGTCCTAAAGGCAAGAAGCAATCAATAACTTTAGTTTTTGTTCCTGGAAAAGGTAAATGAGACATTCATATTTGTTGGATAAGCAAATAATCCAAGTTAATTTGGAGGAAGGCTAATCAGAGAGTTTTCAAATATATAAATATAAAATCTTCCTGAGCAGTGAATAAATTGCATCTACTGTTAGGAAGCACTTCATATTAATAAAAATAATATCAATAATATTACTGAAGAGAGAAGGCAGAATGAGTGAGTGCTGCGATGGAATTTATTCAAATGCTGTCTCTAAAACACATATCCAAAGTTCTAGTTTTTATGAGTCTTGAAGCTCTCCAGGAATCAAGAAGTCAAATAATGGTCAGAAAATGGAATGATTTTCAGGATTGCTGCTAGAAGAAGATATCCGCCCATGACTGTGCCAGGTGCAAAGAAAGGAGAGTGAGCAAGAGCGACGGAAGGAGAAAACCTGCGATGACCATGGCCTTGCCTAATCCTTGTCTAGCCTGTTTGCCTGGCTGTTCATTGAGTGGTCCTTCCCACGGCTCCCAGCTCTCACCACACACAGTCTGGGTCCCAGCGCCCTCTCTGACTTTTCCACTTTGCCCTCTCACTCCACCCATGTTGGCCTAATGCTGCTCCAAAGTCCAAGCACATTCCTGCTTCGAGATCTGGTGTTTGCTGTTCCTTCTCAAATGCCCCCAGAGGAGCCTTCCTGACCACTCTGTCAAAAATAGCACCCTTGTCACTGCCTATCCCTTACTCTGTTTTATGTCTCTTCACAGCACAAGCTCCTGACAAATTCATCATCCGTTCCCTCAACTAGATGGTAGGCTCTCTGAGAGCAGGGGGTTTGTTTTATCCACTGCTGGATCCTTGACTAAATGAGTGAATTGAATGCTTATTGTATGACAGGCACTGTCATTGGCCGTTTCCATACAGTATGTCCTATAATATAACCCTACAAGAACTCCCAGGAGAGATTCTATTATCATTGTCCCCAAAGAAGTTAAATTATCAAGACTGCCTGGCTAGTAAGTGACTGCTATGGATACTGGGCCCAAGGCTGTCTTCTTCTTAGCACTTGACCAATTGACCACTTTAAATAAAATGATTACATAAATACAGTCAACCTTGAGGAAGTAATAGGAATTCCTGAAGGTTCTGTACCTCAACAGGATTTTTTCTGGTCCCTACTGGTGAAAATGCCACCTAAATAAGATAGAAAACCCCATCCAGGTGGGTCTCACAGATTCTGTCTGTGCTACAATTGAGCACCTTTCCACCCCTGAGCCTCATCTTTCAATTATCTTTTCTCTGTTGCAGGGAGTGAGCTATCAAGAAAATGTTTTGGTGAATTTTCTCTAATTTGAAAACAAAAGGCAGGAAAGCAAATTCTCAGTAATTGTAAGGAGGATTGATGGGAGAGGTCATTTGAAATAACAAGTTTGTTTCCCAAGGCAGGAGAAGGCTGATGTGTTCCAGCATTACCAAAGGCCATTGAAGAGGTAGGTGTTTGGTGCAGGGAATGGAATGCTTGGCAATCAGATTCTCATTCCAAAGCTGCCAGTGACCAATCTGTAGAAGGAATTTATGAGATTAGAGAGCTTGTGCTGGTCCTGGGAACGGAGTGGTTTTGCTTTGTTTTATATTATTCCAAGGATTCTTTATTAATTGCTTTCTGTGTGCCAGGTGCCAGGCAGTGCACATTACATGCATTGTCTCATTAAGCCTCAGTGAAAGCAGGGGTTTGTCTATCAATGGGCTCATCTTTTAGAACTGCCAACCTTTGCTCAACATATTAGTAACTGAATATGTACTGGTCACTGGACATCAGGCTATCTGACCCCAGGAGTGTTCCCATCCCAGTTAGGTGCCAAGAGATTCTGGGTTTCTTCCTTACAGAATGTATTCCCAAGCAGTTTTTTCTAGAAGCCCTGTTTTGACCCATGTATACATTTTAAAGATTTATTTTATTTATTTATCCCTTCCGCCTCCCCCATTGTTTGGGCTCACTGTCTGCTTTCCATATCTGTTCCTTGTGTGCTTGCCTTCTTTTCAAGAGGCACCAGGAAGCGAACCCAGGACCTCATGTGGCAGACAGGCGCACAACTGCTTGAGCCACATCTGCTTCCCCCTTGCACACATTTTAAACAAACTTCTTTAAACTTTTCTACTGTCTGATCAGCCTCTGTAGTATGGGAGGCTGAGAAGAGAGGGAATAGAGGTGGTGAGTTCTTTTCTAAGCTGCTTAAATTTATTTAGCTTTAAATCAATGCTAAAGAAACCCTTTCTAAAATCATACTTAAAGCTCTTGGGTTTAAATTGGGCTTTTGCTGCAACATAGCTGAGGCTACTGTGATTCTGAGACTCTATCTGAGGGGACATGTGCATTGTTGGTTACCCTGGTGTATGTAAAAGCACAAAAACCTAGTTTGGAGTCAAATTTAGTGTTGCTTGCTCATGTTGGTTCTCCCAGATGACCTCAGCAGCATAAAGATGACAGCGAATTCAACCATAAACATATCTCTTTGTCTGAAGGTGCTCCTTTCACTCTTTCATTCACCAGCACACCCAAAGTTTACTGCATCTGTTGCAGAACGCTAAAAGGTCGTTTCAACACAGCTGGGGCATGGGGAAGAGCTGAAGGCAGGACTCACACCCTCTGGACAGGATCACTAGGAAGACTTTCGGGGAAAATATAAATAAAAGATTTAAGGACACAAAGTTGTTTTTATTTTATTTTATTTTATTTTTTTAGGTGAAAGGTCAAGAGTTGCTGGGAGATAAAGGTTAATGGTAAGTAAACCTTCAAATAATAGGTAAACTTTGCCAAGAGGCCCCTTTCGGTTCTCATTTAGGCCAGCAGAGGGCGCTGTTGTCGTGCACATGGGATCCTTCATGCCCAGCCCATTTGAGCTTCAAGTTACAGTCTTATTAGAAAGGGATTTGACTCCGGGATAACAGTTTAGGGTGATGTAAAACACGTTAGACTCAGAGTCAGGCGATTTGAGTTTTAATTCCAGTTCTACCCCTTGGCAAGTCATTCCTGTGAATTGGTTTGGGAGTCTATCAAATGAGAAGGACTGGACTAGTGAAAAAATAACAATAATAACATTTTCCATTTACTGAGTACTTCCTGTCTGCCAGACCCCATGTTAAGTCCTTCCATCAGCAGGGGCTCAAATCCTGGCTCTGCAGCACATTTAGTATCCGTATGATTTGGACAAGTTACTTAATTTCTTTAAGCCTCAATTGCCTTATCTATAGTTTAGAGATTTTTGAAAATCCTCATCGGATTATTCTAAGCATTAAATTAAGTAAATGTATATAAAACATTTAGCACAGCATCTGGTACATCTGGTACATATGTGTCAATAAATGGCATCTATCATCATTTACTAATTTCGTTTAACCTTCATAGCAATCCTCAAAAAATATCTATATATATATATTTCTATTATATAAATGAGGAAATTGAGGTTCAGAGGTTCTGACTTTACCTATGGTGGCACAGCTCATAAGCAGCATAACCTGGGTTTAAATCCAGCTGTGACCTGTCTACTACACTAGGTTAAGCAGTCTTAAAGATATGACACTGTGTTTTAGACTGTAACTTAGCAGTGGAAATAACTCACGTGGCAGAGGAGACAGACTGACCCTCACAGGAAGTTTGAAGCTAAGTGAGCCTCCCTTAGGATCAGAACATTCCATAAGGAAGGGTGAAGTCAGCTCTGAAACTTGCAGTTTGGTAGGAGCTGGTCTGTAGACCAAGCTCCTAGGCAGCTTTTTCTCGTTTTGGGCTTGTCTGTTTGATCCTTCAAGCTATGTGTCAAAACTAACTCATAGAGGCCACCTTTTATCTAAAGATCTTTAAGGAGGCTGTTAAAGTCAAGAACCACAGAATAAAGCCTGACAAAATGCCATCCAGGAAGTGTCTGCTCTACCAATGCATTTGTGACTCTTCTTTTGATCCAGCGAGGTGGATGGGCGAGGAACCTCCCAAATGGACCGGGCCCAGCGCACTGACGAATTGAATCACGCTCACGTCCCACCTTGGAAATAATAAAACCACCATTGACATCTGCCTCCGTGTTCCAATCTCTGTGCTCAGCACCCTGCACGGTTGTTTCTAATTCTCCCAACAATCCTACAGTGTTTGTGGTAGCCTCCCTGTTTGGCAGTTGAGGAAACTGAAGCCTGGAAAAGTGGTGAGCCCTGTAAGTAAGTGACTGAATTGAGATTTGAACTGGAGATTGTTAGACTCCAAAACCCACTACCCTTTCATCCCTCGATGTCACTTCTTGACATGATCTTAGGGGTGGACTCTTTTCTGCACATTAAGAGTCCCCATTTCTTTGGAAGGTCGTTGGACTGTATTTTTTTTTTAATTATTTTAAATTGATTTGAGTATTTTAATCATTAAATTATTAAATTTATTTATTTATTTATCTACTTATTTATTTTTAACAGTGAAAAATGTTTGGACTGTATTTTGGCTTAGTTTGGTTTGGTTTTTGTAGTCAGAATTCTTTCTCATCCCCATTTTTATGGTTTCTTTTGGGAGAAGCCTGGGATACATTTCTTTCTATTCCCTTGCTCCAGAGCTCTGGATAAAATTTGTATTCTGGATGCAATGAGATGCACTGCATTGAACTTGGAAAGCAGAAGTTATTCTTCTCCCCCAGCAATGGTGGCTGAGGCACAGGCTGCACAGAAAAGAGTTTAATTGCAGCAGCATCCAGGCCTCCCTACTGATCACCAGCCTCAATGCTAAGGACATCTGTGAAACTGGCAACAGTTTTCTGCAGATTCCTCTCCTCTGGATGGTAGCAGCAGCTCTTTGCCTTGATACCACAGCTATGACAGTGAACCTGAAAGCTGATAGCAGATGCCTAGCCTTACCAATAGTTTTGTAAGCACCTGAATCTCTTTTTACTCGAAATACCTCTAGTTGTTTCTGTTTTCCTGTCTGAACCCTGAGCAGTATTATTCTTATCCTCTTCTGCATGCTTCTTTTCTTCTAAATGCCCTGAATTATAAATACACTCTAGGATTCTAGATCAACCTATTTTTTCTTGGGATGTCACCTATATCTATAGCTTCAGTTTGCAGATCTCTACTGTGAGCTCTAGATACAGCCAAATCACTCCTGGACTTGTTCACTTGACTGTCCCATGTGTCTCCTGCCAGAGGGACTTTTGCTATGCAGCAAACCACTCCAGAACTTAGTGTCCTAAAACAACCATGTTATCATGCCCACAGATTCTGGGGCCAGGATTTTAAGGAGGACACAACTTGTCTGCAATATACTATGTCTGGAACCTCAAAGATTGATGGTTGGAAACAACTCGACAGTTTGAGCTATACCTTCACTCACACGTCTGGTGGTTGATGCTCCTGTTGGCTGCAATTTCAGCTGCGCTGTCAGCTGGAACACCTACAAGGGCCTCTCTGTGGGGTCTTTCTGTGTGGGCCAGTTTGGGCTTATTCACAATATGGCAACTGTATTCCAAGCATCCCAAGAAAGCAAGGTGGAAGTGCATGGAATTTTTATGGTCTAGCACTGGAGGTCACACCACACCGATTCCACCATATTCTAATGGTTGAGGCAGTCACAAAGGCCTACCCAGTTTCAAGGGAAGGAACATAGACACCTCCTCTCTTAATGATGGCTCTTCAAAGTCACATCGTCATAGGAGCATGTGCCCCTCCCTCAAATCTGCTTCCTCCTTATTCTTTATCTTAGTGAATAATGCCATTATTGCTTGAGCAGAAAACTTGGGAGTCAATCTAGAATCCTACCCTAACCCATCACATAGAACCTCATCTAACCCATATAATTTGTTATCCAATTCTTCCATTTATTTGTCTTCTAAACATATCTAGAAGCCATCCTTCTTTTTGTTCCCATTGCCTCTTTTCAAGCCATCCAATTAGCTCCCTATCTATCTCCTTGCTTCTGACTTCCCCCTCTCCTCCAATCCTCAGGTTTAACACTATCCCTTGAGCTGCTGTCACAGTCATTTTCTAAAATTCAAATCTGATCAAGCTGCCCCTCTGCTGAAAACCTTTCACTGGCTTTCCAGATTCCTTAATTTGCTGTGCCAAGTCACCTAAACCAGCTCCTGCTTCATCTCCAGGCTCATGTTGGTCATTATCTTATAGAGTTACCTTTGCTCTTCAACAGATGGAGACATTTGCATTTCTCCAAACTCACTGAGGGCTCTGACGCTGCTGTAGGGCCCTCCTGCGTGGTGCTCCTTTGCTCTCCTTTGTCTGTCCACCTCCTTCTCCAGACTCAAATAATTTCCTCCCTGAGAAAGCCTTCCCAGTGCCTCTCTCCCCCAGGGTGAACAGGCAGTCCTTGCCTTGCTGACATTTTCTTCCCATCTGACTAAAATGTTAGCTCACTTTGATTTTAGCTACCTTCCAAATCCATTGCTTTGAGGACAGTGGCATATAGAACTTTAAAGCTGGAAGGCACCTCAGCCATCATGTATTTGACTTTCTCTTATCCTCCCACTCTTTCTCCATAGTGAGCATCTCGTAGTCTTTACCATTGACACCAATGTGCCTAGTATATAGGAGGTAGTCAGTACCACATTTAATTGAATACTTGTCCAAATTTTCATAGCCAAATACAGAAGTTATAGTTTTGGACATCATAACACAATTGTCATCCTGAATTGAGCAGAGAATCAGAGGAAGGCAGGGTGTAAACTTTCTTTGGGGCTCCTAGGAAAACATACCCCTCTCTGCCATGAGTAAAGGGAAGAAGCAAACTTTTTGGTTTGTAAAAGATCTTCAGTTCTTCTACTGATTTCCCCCAATGAAAGCATCTCTCTTGAGTGATTCAGGTGTTTTCTGGCTCTACTTAATATTTTTCTCCAACTTTATCTTATTTCTTCTTCCAAAAACGAGAAAAATTTCTCAGGATTCATGATAACAGGGAAGTAACTCCAAAAATTCAAATTGAATAAGATTTCATTTTCTCCCTTCTCTTTTCAAGGGCTCAATTCCTTCATATAATGTTGCTAAAAATAGTATGTTATATGGACCAAGAAATCCACAACACATCTTCAAAGTAAATGTAGATGTTTTTATATTTCATAAATTATCCATCTATATCTCTGATGATTAAAATTTTGCATACCTTTTAAATTCCACATTGAGCTCTTTACTCTAATGGTGTTAAAGGTAAGGTATTGAAATAGTATAGTGATCTTTTTGTTCCCCAGAGTGAAGAAGAGAGTAAATATTAAAAATAGAAGGGCAAAGTAGTAACAAGGAAGCTGCTCTTTCCTTTCCTCTTCAACCTTCAATTTAAAAAAGTAAAATAAAAGGAAAGATCATCTCTCTTGTAACCACCAGCATTCATCAGGTTTGCCTCCTGTCACTGCAATGATGTATAGAGCTCTAACGAGGAGAATCCCAGGGAACCGCTTAGATCCCTTTCTTCAGTAGTATGAAGTAAGGGGTGGCTTCTCTTTCTATTATTCCACATTTTCCTATGGTAAGTTCTAACTATGCAATTTCAAGAGAAATTCAAATGTGTATATATCACAAAACAGTAATAATGTCCTTTCTCTGTGACCTAGCATTTTGTATGCTGCCAGCCACCACACAAAAAAAGTAATAATAATAATCATTCGAAAAGTTGTTTGAGCTAAAACACTTTGATTTTAGCTACCTTCTGATTCTGATCACCTTAAGGAAATTATGTTACACAGAACTTTAAAGCTGGAAGGAACCTAAAATCATGTGGTTTAACCTTATCAATTTATTCAAGAGGAAACTAAGGCCCAGAGATGAGATCTACCTTCTCCAAGAGAACACAGAGAGCTAGCAGCAAAGCCAAGAGTGGTACTGTGGCTTCCCAGTGCCCAGAATCCATTCCTCTTTCTCCCAACAGCGACTCCCATATTCTTTCAATATGAGAAGTCTTGAAACAGTAATGATATGGCAGCAGAGACACACTAATCACTTCAAGAAGGGGCCAAAAACAAATTTTTGTTATCCTTTGTATTTGTGGTAGATTGAATTATGTGCCCCAATTTAAACATATCCTTTATTTTACTATGCATTCCTGTGGGTATGAACTCATTGTGAACAGGACCTCTTGAAGATGTTATTTTTGGTTTCAGTGTGGCCAGCTGAATCAGGGTGGACCTTAATCCAGATTACGGGAGGCCTTATACAGAGAAGAAACGGAAGCCAGGGTCAGAGAGGGCCACAGGCAGAAGCAGGAAGTCAGCAGGAATACGGAAGAGAAAGGAAAGGACATTTCCATGTCATGGGAGAGGCAAGGAACCCCAAGGATTGTTGGCCCTTTCCAGAATGCCACAGACTTCTTTTTCAGGGAGAAAGCAAGCCTTGCCAGTATCTAGATTTTGGGCTTCTTCTAGCCTCAAAACCATGAGCCAATAAGTTTCTGTTGCTCAAGCCAACCTATGAACTGTTGTTCAAATGGTATCCAGGCAAATATGAATTCTTCCTGATATTAGTAGGTGTTGTAGCAACCAACAGGAAAAAGGACTTTTGTGGTCAAATGTGTCAGAAACTATACAAATTTGGTTTTTAAACTATAAGTCTTTTTAGAGCCTTTTATACATTGTCATGAAGCTTTTCCCAAAGTATTTGACAATAGGAGAAACACCTGGGATGGTGTCTATGGAAACTCTAGCAAATGCTCCCTCAACAGACATAACTTTCTTTCTTTCTTCTTTCTTTCCCTTCAAGGGGAGAAGGCAGGCTGTTCCAGGAAACACTGGGGCCATCTGCTCATCTTGTGCTCTTCAAGTGAACCACCAATATCCAGGGCCACCCAGTTGTCCAGGACTGTAAAAACGCAGTTGGCCTAAAGAATTAAACAGTAACTTCAGGCTCAGTGTACTGTTAAGTATTTAGCCTCTATCTCATTTCTTTCCTTGGGTCTCAAGGAAATTGTGTTTGTGGGGAGACTGAATACATTTGCCTGAAGCAGAAAAGGAGTTCACTATAGCCCAAAACTGGATGTGGGAGCACTGGGGAGTGGGAAGCCTAACCCCAAGTAGAGCTCTGTGAGCTGTTATGGAATGAGTGATTTCTCAACGTTTAAAAAACCTTTCCAAGATGATGCCAAATGGTCATCAGTGGCATTATAGGATATAAGTGGTTCTTTCTGAGACATCTATTCATTCTTTAAAAAATTAAAGTGTAACAATAAGAAAAGTACATATACCTTAAGCGTAAGCTCCATAGATTATTGCAAAATGTTAATGCCTGTAGCCATCACCCAAGTCAAGAAATAGGTTATTACCCATACCCCAGACTGCCCTTGTGCCTTCCCTGCTCACCATCACTGCCTCCCATCCCCAAATAATTCTAACACCATAAATTTTTTTGCCAGTTTTTGAAACTTACTTAATTGTAATCATATAGCAGATATTCTGTTTTCTTTCACTTAGCATAATGTTTTTTGTATTCATCTCTGTTGTTCTATGTAGCTGAACTCATTCATTTTAATTACTGTATGATAATCTTTAATGTAAATATACCACATTCAATCTATCCATTCTACTCTAATGGACACTGGATTGTTTCCTGTTTGGGACCATTAAAATGTTACTCTGCACATTCTTGTAGGTATCTTTTTGTGCATATGTGCACATATAGGATTGGGTTCAAATTCAGCATATAATGCCAAACCATTTTCCAAAGGGCTATACTAATTTAATCCCCAGCGGTAATGCAGGAAAGTTTCAAAAGTTGCAGTTGCTCCTGTAATACTTTCTTAAGTTGATGTACTAGGCTTCTGTTAAATATAATGTGCAAAAGAATATAGTAATGGCTTTTAAAAAATCAAAACATCTTACATTTTGAAATACAAAAGTAATGCTAGCTCATTGTAGAAAATTTAGAAAATATTATTTAACAACAACAAAATTCCTCCCATAATCCCACCATCCAGAGGTAATTGTTGTTAATATTTTAATGCATGTCCCACCAGTTTCTCTCTGTGTATACATATGTGAGTATTAACATGAACTCAAATGCTTGTGTTACAAAAATGAAATAATACTCCATATATTATTTGTAACCAAAGTTTTAACCCATTTTTTGGCAGTGTACCCGGGTGGGGCCTGGCGGCCTGCACATCTTCTATATTTTTCTTTATTTTTACTGGGAGGTCCCGGCGATCAAAACCAGGTCCCTCCATATGGGAGTTGGACACCCAACCATTTGAGCCACATCTGCCCCCCGACAATGGCTTTTTAAATAATTGAATGTTCAGCATCAGTGACTGGCCAAGAAAGAAGATACTTTTGGTGGGAGTTGGGAGGAGACTGAGCAGCCAGCAGGTGGTACAAGAACCTGGCTATTTCCATTACCCTGGACTCTTAGATGAGCAGTCTTTGTTCTGAGCTCCCAGTTGGGTTGGCAGAGACTCTGTCAGCAAGGTCTAGTAGCTCCCCTGCTTGGTGTCTTTTCTTGTCACAGGTATGAATATGCAATAAAGTTTTTGCCCTCCTAACTCTGCCTCAACATCTCCTTCCTTGAGAACCCACTGACACACTCTTATGAATTCCAAGAAATCTCGCTTTCCCATTTGGCCTTTGAGTGGGGTTGCCGGATAAAATACAGGATATCCAGTTAAATCTGAATGTCAGAGAAACAATGAATGTGTTTTCTTTTCGTATAAGTATGCCTCATGCAATATTTGAGACATACTTATACTAAAAATGATTTGTTGTTTCTCTGGCATTCAGATTTAACTGGGCATCCTGTATTTTTATTGGCTAAATCTAGTGATCCTACTTATGGACTTATCTTTGTGGCTATGTAATTTGTCTCATCAATTAGATCACAAACTCCTTGAGAATAAAGGCCCGGGTCTTATACTTTTTTTCGCCCAGAAGCTCTTCTAGATCAGAGCTTTCTATCTGAGAGGTCCATGAACAGTTTCAGCAGGTCCTGAACCCTCTCTGAAAATAAAGCCCACATTTTATGACTAGGATCATATGGGCTCTATTCTGAAGAGAGTCCAAGCTTTTCTCAGATTCTCAAAGAGGTTTGGACCCTGTAACCGTTGGCCAATTTGATGTAATTATGAATTCCAAAAATATAACTGGATCATGCTTGTAAACTGATCTGTTAATCTGGGCATGATTAGGTTATGATTAGGGCATTGAGCCCCACCCCTTGGTGGGTGGGAAATTGAATATAAAAGGCAAGGCAGAGAACAGAGTAGCAGCAGTCTTTGAGAAGCAGCTTTGATGTTGGAAAGAAAGCCCCAGGAGAAGAGAAGCAAGCCATTCGCCTGATCGCCTACAGCTGACCTTGTGGAGGAACCAGGAGCTAAGCCCGGAGAGAAACGCAGCCCCAGGAAGAGAGGAACCCAAGAAGCCTGAACCCTGGGCAAATGTCGGCAGCTGTCTTGCTCCAACACGTGACAATGGACTTTGGTGAGGGAAGAAACTTATGTTTATGGCCTGGTAACTGTGGACTTCTACCCCAAATAAATACCCTTTATAAAGACCAACCCATTTTTGGTATTTCACATTAGCACCCCTTTGGCTGACTAATACAGGCCCCAAGAAAAGTTAATATTCACAACTTAAGGCAACATTCTTGGTTCAGATGCAAATGTTGTTGAAAGGCTAGTACATAAATACATTATGAAGATTGTGAGTTCCCTTACCTTCTTCACTGTGTATTCCTTAACTAAACTTAGATGTGTACAATCAGTTGCAACTATCTTGGCATTCCAGGTCCTCACAAAACCATGAAGTAAGCCCCCCTCCAAAAAAAAAATTATTGTTTATTCCATCATACAGGTTAAAATTAGACAGGGGACATGACCAAGTTCACACAAAAAGTGAACCAAGAACTGCAGACATCCAAATCTTATAGTCCTTCCTCTATTGGAAGCACCTAATATAATTTCTTAATTGAAAGATGCCCTCAAGTTAGCTTGTGTTTAGAAACAACCCTGTCGCTAGAAAGGAAATGAGAGATAATAGGATTCTGTGGGAAGCCCTATGGGCACATCTAAGCTGAATGGAGGAAAATGGTGAGCTTCAGATCTTTTGGCCTTGGCCATCACAGAATGGGACATTTGCAAGGAATAAAATAAAGATTAAATAAATAATTCTAGGAAGCTCTGGGAGCTCTGGGGATGTCCTGGTTGGGCTAATACATGCTGTCTAGAAGTCCACCCCCAGGACAGCTCCATCCCAGAATCGTTGGGTTTTCTACCAGTTGCAGTGCAATTTTTAGAAATGATTTGAAGAGGTGGGAGTGGGGAGTGGAACACAAAAGCCTTGCTGGCCTACCCTTGCCCAAGTTTCTGTCGAGTACCCAGGGATTTGACCTGCCCTGGCTTTAGCAGATTGTCTGTCTCTGTTGTCAGCATTTGTAAACACAAATAACCCTATTAAAAAAGAAATACAGCATTCAAAAGCATGAACTCATGAAGCATAAATTAGGAAATGACTATTCCCATTACAAAAGAGTTTTTCATTCAAATAACTTCCTCTTGAAAAATCTATCAAGTGCCCCTTGCTCTTGGTACAAAATCCCAGCTCCTTAATATAGCATTAAGGCCTTGCCGATCAGGGTGATCTCCAGCCACTCCCATCCTCCAGGGCCCACAACTTCAGCTTCCTGCAAGCTTTTTCTCTGAAGATCCCACAAGTGTTTGTGCCTTTGTTTATGATGTTTTCTATGTCTTGGATTTCCTTCTCTCCCTCTCCTTTGCTCCAAAGGAAAATTCCCAGTCACCCTTTAAACCCAGTTGGGTGTGACCTCTTCTAAAGTGATTCTCCTGACTTCTCCAGGCAGCACGTTATATATGGCTTCATGCTCAAATTAGATTCCTATTGCTATTGTAACAAATTACCCCAAATTTAGTGGCTTAAAACAACACAAATCTGTTATCTTATAGTTCTGGAGATGAGAAATCTGAAGTGGGTCTCACTGGGCTAAAATTATGGTATCAGCAGAACTGCGTTCCTTCCAGAGGCTCTAAGAGAGAATTTGTTTTCTGTCTTTCCCAGCTTCTAGAGGCTTCCTGCATTCCTTGGCTCATGGGCCCCTTCTCCATCTTCAAAACCAGTAATGGAGCATCTTCCAGTCTCTCCCCTACTCTGACACTCATGCCTCCCTCTTATAAGGACTTATGAATACACTAGGTCCACCCAGATAATCCAAGATTCTCCCCATCTGAAGATCCTTAACTTAATCACATCTGCAAAGTCCCTTTTGCCATGTAAAGTAACATATTCACAGATTTAGGGAATTAGGACTGGGGACTTCTTTGAAGTGCCATTATCCTATCACATCGCTAGATTTGTTTTCTCCAAATTTCACCTCAGAATTAATTTAAGTACCATAGCACCCTATTTGCATTAAAGTAACTAACAGGGATTATAAGGATTTACTCAGAAGCTATTGCTGGGGTTTTTTAATCTATTGATAACTGCAGATATATTTATTGGTGATCATAATAACAACTATAGGTTAGTTATGAAGATCAGAGAAGGCAATTCATGTAAATCATTAAGAACAGTGCCTGGTGGATCTACCTCACTGCCTGTTCAAAGCCTAGGGCAAAGTGAATAAGGATAATGATGTGAAAGTAAATACAACATGCCAGTAATTACTTCTAGGTTCTGCCCTTTCATAAAATCTAATAAAACTGGCTTTAAATGTCTGTCTTCATAATGCAGCTGTGATATTTTTGCTCTGGCATTACTTTTTTGTCTGTCTTGAATTTTAAAAGGTGCATTTCATTGGAAAACAGTACATTTTTTATTTTAAGTGGAATAGAAAAAAATTGATTTTTTTCCTAAGCCCTAATTGCAAACATGTCAAATAACATGTCACATTTAAAGGCTGTCATGGGAGCCAACCAGTGTAATTGTATATGGACAGTGCTATCTAATTTAGCTGGGCTACTATGATTTACTAGGATGTTTTGCTATTGGTTGCATTATTTAGATCTTTGATAATCTCCTTCTTCTCCTTAGTAATCTAAATCTGGACATTTTTGCCTCTTTTGCATCAGATCATTTTTGTCACTCAAAATATCTGGATGCAACAGGAAATGAGTTCAAAAATAGATAAGGAAAGGAGAGTCCCAGCAGGTTAGGAGTTTACAAAGCAAGAACTGGTATTATGGAGTCAGGATAAATGGATCAGGGCTTTGGAGGTTTGTTTACCTATGTTCTGTGGAATTTTGTAATTGTTGGAAAAATTCATGGCCAATTTTTTTTTTCCTCACGAAGCCTTTTTATTTCCTAATATTTCTTGTCATAGTGTTAATTCGGGTCAAACCACTGACTTGCCAAACTTGGTTTGGGTTGTGATTGTTTTCAACAAAATTTGTTTTCAATTGAATTGAGAGCAAACTATTCCCAGTCTCTTCTATGTAGTACATTAGATAAGTTTTAACATTTTTGAACTTGTTTAGTATAAATAGGCCATTGTGTTCATGGGCTGCTACAAGACCTCTAGGCTTGTAAAACAAGAGTACCCTTTGCCACAGTTGAGGTGCTCATGGTTTGTGGTTAAAACTACAATGTTGGGAATATTCTTTTGGCAAATATGGCAAGGGAGGGTTACTGGTGCAGGGCATCAGGTGTGGGGGCAGACACGTGATAGGGAGCACCTGGGGCAGGCTTCTGTGAAATATGTGAGTGATCATCTTGTCATAGTGTTTTATCTCAGTGGGTGGAGATCCACACAATAAACAAGGAAATATTAAACTCCCATCCTGGGGAGTCCTGCTCTGTTCTCAATTAGAGGGACAAGAATCCTTCAAGAACATAGGTAATGTCTAATAAAAGAAAACAGATTAATAAAAAAAAAAAATGCAATGATGTTAATGGCTATGGTTTGGAACTCTTGCCATGAGGCCATCTACACCCTCATTTGTAAACTCCAGGCCTCAAGCTACATGCCTTTTAGGTAATAAGTGTAAGCTCCCTATCAATGGTCAGAGAAAAAAAA
>JAQZBX010027612.1:0-28265 GCA_029593785.1 Cabassous unicinctus | reverse complement strand
AGTGATTATAGTGGTGCTGGTGAAACAACAGACAAGCTGAAAATTGGAAGAGAATAGAGAGATAAGAAGTATATCCACATGAATTTAGTCAACAGTCAACTAATCTTTGACAAAGGAACAAAAGCAATTTGAGGAAGAAAGTTGAGTCTTCCCAATAAATGGTGCTGGAAAAATTAGGCAACAAAATGCTGAAAAAAGAATCTAGACATGGATTTTATACCACTCACAAATATTAATGAAAACAGGATTTTAAACCTAAAATAAAGCATGAATATACACAAAATCTACAAAGTAAAACAGAAAATATAGAAAACCTTGTGGTTTCATGACTTTTTATAAGCAATAACAAAAGGATGATTTGTGAAAGAAAAAATATAAGCTGGACTTCCTTAAATATTTTTAAAATGTTCTAAAGAAGACACATTTGAGAAAATGAAAAGATAAGGTACACACTGGAAGGAAATATATGCAAAACAATGATCTGATAAAAGATTTCCTTCCAAAATACACAAGGAATACTTAAATCTCAACAATCAGAAAACAAAAACAAAATTCAAATATTGGCAAAAGATTTGAATAACAAACTCACCAAAAAAGGCAAACAGATGATAAATTAAAATATTAAAATATTGTCAATATTGTACATCAAAAGGAAATGCAAATTTTAAAAAGAGAGAGATACCACTGCACACTTTTTTGAATGGCTAAATCCCCAAAGCTGACAACTTCAAATGCTGCTGAGAATTATGAGCAACAGGAGCTCTCACTGCCTGCTGGATGGAATGCAAAAAGTTACAGCCACTTTGAAAGACAGATGGGCAGGTTCTCATAAAGCTAAAGACAGGCTTACCACACAATCTAGCACTTGAGGTACAAAGTATTTACCCAAATGATTTGAAACCATATGTCAACAAAGTACTCATACAAGAATTTTATAGAAGTTAATTTGTACATGCCAAATATTGGAAGTAAATGATATGACCTTCAATAAGTGCCTGGATAAACAAATTCTGGCACATTCATACAATAGAGTGTTATTCAAAGGTCAGAAGAAATGGGCTATCAAGCCATGAAAAAAACATGGAGAAACAGTAAATACATATTGCAAAGTGAAAGACACAAGTCTAGAAAAGCCCATAGTCTGTCTAATTCCTAATATCGGATATTCTGGCAAAGGCAATACTATAGAATCAGTAAAAAGTTCAGTGTTTGTCAGGGTTTCAGGGAAGGGAGGGAAGGATGAATTGGTGGAGCACTGGCATTTTTCAATGAGTGATCTATTTTGTACAAAACTGTATAGTACACATGACACTACACCTTTGTCAAAACCAAAGAAATATACAACACAAAGAGTAAACTCTAAGGTAAATTTAGTTGATTAAAATGCATCAATTTTGGTTCATTAAGTCCAAAAAATGTTCACACTAATGCAAGATGTTAATAAAAGGAGAACTGTATGAAGACGGTGTAGAGGGCATATCAGAACTAACTTGCACTTTCTGTAAAATTATTCCTTAAAACTAAAAGTGCTGTTTTAAAAAGTCTATTGTCATAAACTACATACAATACAGGTTTTCTAGGGGCTGGAATGGGTGTAGAGAATGGAAAATTAATACTTAATTGAAACAGAGCTCTGTTTGGGGTGACAGAAAATTTTGGTAGTGGATGATAGTGACAACATTGTGAATATAATTAACACCGCTGAATTGTAAATTTGAAAGTGGCCAATATGGAAAATTTATGTGGCACCAGAATACGAAGTTTTTAAATCATAGATTTGCTCAACACAGTGAATCCAAATGTTAACTGTGGAGTATAGTTAACCAAAAAATTATTATAATTCTATTTCATAATTTTAAGAAAATACCACATTAATGTAAATTGTTAATAACAGGGAAAAATGAGTGTGTGAGAGAGGTATGGGAACTCTGAACTTAAGCATGATTTTTCTGTAAATATAAAAATTTTCTAATAAAAATTATTTAAAAATAAAATCTATTTTAAAAAGCAAAGTAAAATGCACATTAATTAAGCAAAGAAAAAAACATTATGTGTTGGTGTCTATTATCACAGGAAAACCATTTGACAAAATCTAATAGCCTTTCATTATTAAAAGAAAGCAATCAAACAAAACTAGGAATACTTAATATCATGCTCAATGTCATACACTTTAACAAGAACTATAAACTCGGCCTTTGTTTAATGTTTCAGTAATATTAAAATGTGTGAAATGTGTACCTTAGAATCAAAGAAAGCTGGATTTCCAAGTTGAAGAATGTTGGGTAAAGTAATGCTAAACTGGATTTTATCATTCACTAAAGCAAATAGAATAACCGATGTTTTAGATGTTATTTGATTCATGATTAATCTGTTTTTCCATTTTGATTCAGTTCATGCAACACAAAGAACATTTTCAACAAAAGGGCCGATGTCTAACATCAATTAGTTTTCAGAAATTTTGCCAGCAAATGAAATTTGATAGGAAGCATGAAATGCATTTTACTATTTTAGACACAGTAGGTTACTATACTTTAAAAATTGCAACAAAAGTATTTTGCTAAACAGTCACAACAATCCGTGTAGAGGATTGATGAACCATTGGTTGCAAAAAGGTAGGGTGATGTACATATGTTCTAGCTCACAGAAGGACACTCTTGCATGTGTGTCATCAATCACAATTCTCATCCAAATCTGAGTTCAGTGTTATTTAGTTTCTAGATTATTCTCTTTCTTTCAATTGACATTTACATCCCTAGACTACCCTTTCCAGGAACTTTCCCATTTATAAACCAGCTGCTACTCACTATAATGCATTACAATCAACTCTACCCATTTCCACACTTTTATCGTAAGTTAATTAAGACGTCTACATACATTAAGCATCGGTAGTCCTTCTCAACCCTGCTCTCATCTCCTAATAACCTACACTCTTGTTTTTAACTCCATGAATTTATTCTTTATATTTAGTTCATATAAACGAGACCATGCAATATTTCTCCTTTTGTGCCTGGCTTACTTCAGTTAGGATGTTTTCAAGATTCATCCATGTTATCATATGTGTCCCAAATTCATTTCTTCTTACTGCAGCATAGTATTTGATCATATGTATATAATACATTTTGTTCATCCATTCATTGGTTGATGGACACTTTGGTTGTTTCCATCTTTTGGCAATTGTGAAAAATGCCACT
This sequence comes from Cabassous unicinctus, assembly GCA_029593785.1. Classification (NCBI taxonomy): domain Eukaryota; kingdom Metazoa; phylum Chordata; class Mammalia; order Cingulata; family Chlamyphoridae; genus Cabassous; species Cabassous unicinctus. The sequence goes on along the minus strand of JAQZBX010027612.1, from coordinate 25,074 downwards.
ATGAATATAAGTGTGCAGATGTCTGTTCATGTCACAGTTTCCAGTTCTTCTGGATATATTCCTAATGCAATATTTGCTGGATCAGATGGACCTATGGACTATGGTTAATGTAATTCTATAATATTGATGCATCTATGTCAAAGATGTACTGTGTTGATAATGGGGGAGTATGGAAAAAGAACACCAATATATGCTATGGACCATTGTTGGTGGTAATAGTCTGAGTATATTATCTCATAATCTGCAACAAATATTCCACGACCATGTGGTGTGTTGGTGAAGGGGTGTTGTATGGGAATTCTCCACATGTGTATGATTTTTTAATAAGTTCATAATTTCTGTAATAAAACTATATTTTAAAAAATAGCTAAACAATCAGTGTATTAGAAACCATGCATGTATACACAGACCTGGTTTTTCTCCCTAGGTCTGGTTTCTGGAATGCTGGTGATAAACTAAGCCTGATTTATGACTGTCCTGTATGGGAGAAGACTGTACCTTTGGGTATCTTTGGTCAACCTTGAGAGATATAGCAGGGGGACAGATGTGACTCATAGGGTTGGGTATCCACCTCCCATATGGAGGGACCTGGATTGAATCTCCAGGACCTCCCAGTAAAAATTTTAAAAAAGAAAAATATATAAGGTGCGTGGGCCACCAGTCCCCATGCACGTGTATGCCACCAGGCCCTGCAAATCATGCAGCAAGATGATGACATAACAGGATAGTGACACATGGGAAAGCCAAGATGAGATGCACAGGAAAACCAGGAACTAAGGTGGCACAGGTGGTAGGACACCTCTCTCCCATAGCAGAGGTTCTGTGGATCGATTCCCAGGGAAGACAGGAAGAGAAGGAGAAGAGAGGGCAAGAAACAGACACAGACTTGCCCAGGAAATGGACACAGAAACAACAAATATTGGGATGGTGAGTAAAAATGGATAAAAGTAAATAAATAAATAATGAAATCCTTAAAAAAATATATAGGGGAAGAAGATACAGACTATAGTTGGTGGTAATACTTTGATGATGCTTTTTCATGATTTGTTAACAATTGTTTCACAACAATGCAGGGTGTTTCAGTGGAGCCCTGTATGATGTTATGCATGTTTGTTTTGTAAATTCACAATGTTTACTCAACACTTATATTTTATGTATGTTCATGTATGAATGATATACTTCAATAAATTGTTTTTAAAAAAATAACAGGGTGGGGTGGTGAGAAATTGCTCCAAATGTAAGACAAGGACTATAGTTAGTAATAAGATTTTGATGATATTCTTCATAAAATTCAACAAATGTTTCACAAACAATGCAATGCGTTTGTGGTGGGGTGCTGTATGGGACCACTGTATGATGGTATGCTTGTTTGTTTTCTAAGTTCATAACTTTTACTATACACTTATTGTTTAAGTATGTTCATGAATGAATGATATACTTCAATAAAATTTAAAACAATAAAAAAAGTAAATGAAGCACAATTAGAAAACAGAAAGATAAGGAGAAAGGCTGAGAATGTCTGAAAATTAGAGAATGGAGTTTTCACTTGATCCAGTAAGAAAAATTCAAGCTACTAACAAAAGACTTCTGGGCTAAAAGGAAATCCACAATGAGTAAAATGTCCACATTGAAAAGAATAGGGACAGCCTGAAGAAGCAAGAAACTTGAAAGTCAAAGATCACTTCATTACTTTTGTTAATATATAGTGGTGATGGTAACACAACATTGTGACTATAACTAACACCTATGAATAATATATCTGAATGTAGATCAAAGGGGAAATTTTGGGTGGTATATATGTTGCAAGAATAAAAATTAAAGGTAAACAACCGTAAGATTATCCAATACAGGGAACCCTAAAGGAAATTGTGGAATGCAATTAATAGTACAATTAATTTAATCACAATTGCTAAAAGATGGAAACAACTTAAGTGTCTGTCAACTAATGAATGGATAAGCAAAATATGGTATATGCATACAATGGGATATTATTCAGCTGTAAGAAGAAATCAATTGGGGAAGTACATGACAATGTGGAAGAACATTGAGGATATTAGGTTGAGTGAAATAATCAGACACAAAAGGACGAATATTTTGTGATCTCACTGATTTGATCTAAATACAATGAGAAGACTTACAGAGTTGGACCATAAAATGTAGGTTGGTGGAAGATGAAATGTGGGATGAAAAGAGAAGATGATGCTGGATGAAAGTAGAATGTTTAATCAGGTAAAATGTAAATTTGTGGTAATGTTTGGATTTGATGGCAACACATTTTAATGAATGTAACAAACACTGTTGATTTATCTATGTGAATGTGGCTGAAACAATTATCCTAGGGAAATTAATGTTATTTGGAAGACAACTGAAGGACAATAATGGGAATGTATAACTATTTTGACAGGAGATGAGGTGTGTGGTTAATAATATAAATTCAGGAATGGACTTCTACACATTGTTAAGAATGTGCTGATACAATGGAAAATATGAATAATGTAATTTATGGACTATAGTTAAGAACACCATTGTACTGATTTTGCAGCAAAAGCAAATTTGGTTCTATATTAATGTTAAAGGTTAAAAAAAAGATATGGAGCTTTATTTTGTGAGATATTAATATGATTAAGCATTTTTTTTCATTAATAAGATATAACTATGTAATTTAACTAATCTGTGTTCATCTGTTTATGTTTCTAAACACTACAGGAACAAATGAGTGAGTAGTTGGAATTAGATGAGATCAAAGTGCCTAGAAAGAACTTTTTAGGAGGAATGTTTCCATAACTTTTTGAGCTGTATTTTTCTGTTACTTTATTTTTTTGAATTAGGAATAAAGTTATTAAAAATAATGCAATTATAACAATATTTTCTCATCGATTGTAATAAAGGTACCATACTAATGCAAAATGTTAAATCGGGGCAGGTAAATGGGAACATTTTCTATATGATCTTTCTGGAAATTGATAATCTCTCCAAATAAAAATGTTTAAAGAAAAAGATCTGTTATTACATACCTGGGGGCAATGAAGCGGTAGTAAGACCTGAAAAAAGGACATTTACAGAATTCGAGTAAATGCCTACATTCAAGGTGGGGGTAAGGTGATGGATGACAATGAGTTTCCATTCCTGGGAGAAACTTAAGATAAGTCCCAAAAGGGCAGCTGTTTTCATGGGAAGATAATAAATTACATTTTAGACACATTACATCAGACTTAAAGAAGGGACACTCATGTAAAGCAGCCAAAGGAAAACGGTACATGGTGGAGTCAAGCAAATTGATGAAAAGCTAATGCCTAATTTACTGATTTGGGGGTAACTGCATAAAAAGCAAATATTATTGTGGGTAAGTAAAACAGATCTCAAAAAGGAAAAACATTGGAGTGGAAAAGAAAGTAAAAGTAAAAAGACTTAACCACTAATATCAAACTGAGAATATGAAGGAAGTATAAAGATGGGAGAAATAAGGTCCCAAGGAGATCTGAACCATGGGGATACAGAAATCAAGAAGGAGCATAATTAAGGAAGTATATAAGTCATAGCAATTGAAGGGGCTTTTTATGATTTTACAAGTCTGTGAATTACTATTTGGTGAAACAATATGGTAGAGTATCAAGAGACATCAGATTTTGTATCAGCATTTTGACTTTTCTTAATCCATTAGAACTACAGAATATTTTCACCAAAAAAAAAAAAATACAAAAGCATAGATGGATGACCAAATTTCCAAGTGCATGAAGGAAGTTTTATTGGATCTTATCATGGCTTAATATTGTAGCCCAAGGATGCTTACTTATTCTACCACAATTTTTCCAATAGTAAAATTCCAAGTAGTATTAACTCACTCTGAGCATCCAAAAATCATCCACAAAAATCCCATTGCTTAGAAAGGAGAAGAGAATTGTGGTCCTTCAAATGTAACACAAGTAATATGCCATAATGAAAAATATCATTAACTCAGAATTAAAAGCATTTGGCACAGATATAAAATTTATCTTTGTTTAATAAGCACATTCTTCCAAGACAGTACAGGTAAAAACAACCAACAAGACATTTCTAGAATTACAGATAGGGAAAGCTCCCTGAATCTAAACTAATTCCTCCACAAACTGTGCAAATGAGAAAACTGTGGACCTAATCATAAAATCAAGTCAAATATTAATTGTACTTTTGAGAAAACTTTCAGTTAAACCCAAGGTCTTTTAAGTGTTCTATTATACATGTTCTACATATATTTATTCACAATTCCTATTTATTCAAACTTATCTCAAAGGAAGCTCTAGCAAAATGTATTTTTTTGGACTGATTTGAGTTTAGAGAAAGTAAGTACTGTATTTGAGAGTTGCAAACTATTAAAATGTGTATTTCAAATTTTTTATTAGTTCTGAAGTATTCTATTGCCAATATGCCTCAAAAGACAGATTTCATTATATTCTAGAAACAATTAGATTGCCAGAATAACTGATTTTCTAAAAAGCTAAAATATAAATTCCACCTGGGAAGATTCCATCCAATAAGACAATTTTGGAGAATGGTGCAACATTAAAAATTTAGTAAGCAACAACCTTGAAAGACTGTATAGGTTATGTAATCTTTAAGATTTCTTTGTCACATTACAAAGAATTTGAAATTAAATTTAAAAAACACATGCTAAAATCCACATTTGAAAAACTAGTTTACCTCAACAGTAGGAGGAATTTGATTACTATAAAATCTTGAAACAAAATCAGCAATATTTATTACTACTAAATCCCCACCATTAAAAAAATCCCTTTCAGTATTTAAATAATAATCCATCTTCCAAAAACCCTTGCAATTGTGTTTTCGAGTTTAAGATTTGTTAGATTATATTAAGTTAAATATCCCAGTTTTTTTATGGTAATATACTGCATATCATATAGATATGTTCAGGGTATACAGCTGTGCTGTAAAATTAAACACATTAATAGCTCTTTTATAAAACATAAAAATATCCAGTTCACATTAGGTTTTAGTAATAAACGAGTCAGTAAAGTTTTGCTTCTAAATAATCATTACAAAACATAGTTGTTACAGTGATATGGATTTCAGAATTGCAGAAAAGGAATAGTGGACCTGTTTTAATGTATATGAAGAATTATGTCTTAATTTTTAAAAAAACTTTGGGATATACCTAGACACATTAAAGCAGAATGTGTAACCCTTCTCAAAAATAAAAAAATGAAGTTATTAAAAAATCAGTTTTTTTGTTATATATCAAGTAAAAAACACTTAAAGACCGTCAAGAAAACAGCACGACTTTATATGTTTCTTTGAAAAGGTTAAGAATGAAATATTACCATGTGCTTCAGGACGACTTTGCACAACCATGTGATTATACCAAATACTATTGATTGTACACTCTGGATGAAATGTATGCTTTATTAATATGTATCAATAAATTTATTTGTTAAAAAAATGAGTCACTAAGGTTTTCTTCCAAATAATCATGAAAAAAACATAGTTGCTACAGCTATATGGATTTCAGAATTACAGATAAGGAATAATGGACCTGTTTTAATGTATACTTTATATATAATAAATTTTGTCTTTTTTTAAAAAAACTTTGGGTTATGCTCGGACACATTAAAACAGAACATGTAACCCTTCTTGAAAATCATCAATGAAGTTATTCAAAACTCAATTTCTTAATATCAACAAAGATTGCCAAGAAAAATACACTGCTGTATGTGTTTCTTTAAAATAAAAAATGGAATGAAATATTACCATGTGCCTCAGGATGACTTTGGTCCCAAGAGAAAACCAGGACCCCCAGCTCCTAAGCCTGCCCTTGCTGAGGAGAGGGGACCAAGGAGGGGGACATGGCAGTCCCAGGGGAGAACGTGGGCTCCGGGGCTCACCTACAGTCCGCCATGGAGAGAAAAGTTAACAATCGCCCATGGTATGACACTTTCCTGAATTCCAGGACTCACAGCCTGTAGCTGCAGCGCCACCAAAAAGAAAAAAGAAACAGACTGACAGAAATGTCCACACAGCCTTCAGAGCCCCAAGGCAATGCAGGCACTGAGGTCTCAACTCCCCAGCTGGTACTACTCCTTGTTCCACCCACAAGCTGCGTGACTCCTTCCGCCACTGCAGGAGGGGGGAGGAACCTGTTGGAGGGGGTCAGGGGAACCACCCCAGATGGAAAACAGTACCTGACAGGGTGGCGGCCTCGGCAGTGGCAGCCACAGCACAAACACTAAGGATGGAAGATTGTCAATTTCCTGAAAATTCACAAACTATCTTTACGCTAGTTTAAGTACTTTTAGTACTAGTACATACACCGAAGTGAGTGGTCAGACACTAAAAACAGCTCCAAATCCAGTTATTAGAAAACACCATGAAAAGAAAAGAATTTTAGTGAATCAGCTCAAAAAGTAAATTATGTCTGTGTCCCATGCAATCACAACAGGACTTGATCACCCATACACATACAGATCACCAGCATGAAACAATTACTCCTGCTTTGATCCCTAATTAAAAACCTCATTATACATGTCAGTGAGCAGTTCTATTTAGGTGTATTTTACAGTATTTCTGAAAAATAATTTTTAAAACCCCAGTTGTGGTTTTCCAGTGGCCCTAGTGGAATACAATCAGTTTCAAAAATTCTGGCCCCGAAAAATTTATTCTGAATTTCACTTTCTTAAAGATATTCCTAGAACTGTACTTTAAAAAAAAAAAGATGTTGGGAAGCAGATGTGGCTCAAGCAGTTGGGGACCCACCTTACCACATGGGAGGTGCCACATTAGGTTCTCAGTGCCACCTAAAGAAGACAAGCAAGACAGTGAGCTGATGCCATGGGCTGGCTTGGCAAGCTGATGTAAGAAGGTGATGCAACAGAGAAACACAATGAGGAAACACAATGAGGGATACAAAAAGTAGGGAGCCAAAGTGGCTTAAGTGATTAGGCACCTCCCTCCCACATGGGAATTCCTGGTAATGGTTCATGGTGCCTCCTATAAAAAAATAAAATAAACCACGCATACAGAGAACATACACAGAGAGCAGACAGTGAGCGCACACAAGGGGAAGAATAAATAAAATAAATCTTTTTTAAAATGTTACCTTTTTAAAGTTTACAGCAGTAATGTGAAAGTTTAAAATCAACCTAAAGTTTTTATGTATGCTTTCTCTAGAACCCCTAGCTGAGTTGTTTGAAGTGGAAAAGCATGGCTACTAACATGGTAGAAATGAAAATTAGAGGGAAGACAGATTTTAAGCATCATGATCTAATTTGGCTAATCTAAAGAACAAATGTAGAATTGCAATAGGTACATAAAGGAAAGCCAATGTCCAGAGATACGTATTAGCAAGTTCAGAGAAAAATTTAATTTTACTTTGGCGATTTTATTTTCAAGTTTATTCTTTCAGTACATACTGTACATACTTTGCAAATCATCTTGAGAATCACAGACCAAGATTTCTGAAACCCCATTTTCGATTAAGAAGCCAGTAAAATAATCTGATGAAGAGAGCCAAATACATGGAAAGAGAGAAAACAGTCAGAAGGCCCACTGTCAGCTAGCAAATCATAAAGGATATCCATTGTCTCCTGGGACAGGACACAATTGTTAAAATGGTACTTACCCGCTTCTATTTCTCAGTGACATTTCAGGAATACATGAGAAATGCAAATAAAGTAAAAAATTTTGAGAAAATAAATGCAAATTTAACAATGTTATGTAAATCCCGTTCACTAATATTCTTAAGAGCCGAGCTTGTTGGGTTGCCTTACGTAAAACTATCACCTGTTCTTAATCTTATATGCAAAATACTCTAAATGGATGGCTAGGAACCCCCAGTAACTTCAAACTGAACTTATATTTTTTAAAGTAGTTACTGGGAATTGAAGCCCAGATTTCTTGACTCTGGGACCTCATACATGGGAAGCAGTTTCCAACCACTTGAGCTACATCTGTTCCACAGTATTTGTTACTTTTAAGTGTAACTTCTGAAGAAAGAAAATCCACCAAATCAATCAAAACACTTCATGTACAGACATAAAAATTTCAGGTGGTCACATATTCCCATATTTTAAATCAACATTTTATGTTTTTAGAACTCAATTCCAAAATCATTTTTCATAAATCTCTTGACTACAGCTAAAAACTAGTGTTTACTAGAGAAAACAAAATTGTGAATACTTGGTTTTGGAGAAACTTGAAGTGCATTCTTTTAAACGTAGAATAAAAAGGCCTTAAAAGGTTATTTTTGTTGGGGGATTTTTTAGCTTTGTTGTAGGGTATATTCATAATATTTACTTTTCCCAGAAAAGCATAACTTTGCAAGTAACCTGCATTAAAAGACATTTTAAGCTTTAAAATATTCATTTGTTTAATCAATGAGTTTTCTTACAGTCTTTACTTTCATGCATACAGAAAATGCCAGTATTAATCAATGTATAGAAAAGAGAAAGAGAAGAGTGATAGTATCTTTCACTATATAGGAAAAAGAAAATAACTGAGAAGTATTTAAATGACTAAATTCATTTACAGAAGCTGAAACATTAGAAATATAGAATAGATTTTCTATTCATTCAATCCCCAAATGTAATATGTCCACACAGACACCAATTCAAGTAAACCTCATACATCAAATACCTTAATCTATGTAAAATATACCACAGGGAATTATTATTTGGATTTTAAAAAGCCACAAAAAAAACATTCATGAAGGCTCCTTGATTTACTAAAAAACTGACTAAAAAAGGAACTGAACTGGTAAGGTCATAATTATCCATTTAATTATCAATGATTAACATTAATTCATGAAGTTTAGTTTTAATAAATAAGTAGGGTATTAATTAAAAGTTCTTTACTTTCTAACTTAGGGTAATTGTGGGAAGGGCCAATTATCTCTCTTCTCTCATGCATAATAGTATTGTATGTCACTATATTTATCTACCTTAAACTTCATAGATAAAACACAACAGATAAAAGAAAATTTGGTACAGACCCTTGTATTAATATGAGCAACCATTTATGGAATCGCTCGTTTGTGTTAGACACTATGCTAAGTACTTGACTCATGTAATCCTGATTTATTCTACAGACAAGGAAAATGGGATTTAGACAAATGTATTGACTTTTCTAAGGATGCACAGGTAGTACATTAAGGAACTGGGATTCAAAAACAGGCTTTGTGATTTCAAGCCTCCTGTGGTCTTAAACAATCACTATGCTTAAAAGGTTGCTTAAAAACCTGATGGTCAGGTCCTTCCACCTCATTAAAACAGATTATTCAGAATTAGACTTGGTCAATATTTTATTCACACTTATCATATGTCTCACATCCTGCAAGGATATGAAGACATGGACTCTGAAATTGAGAAGTTCACAGTCTATCTGGAAAGATAGATAAAAGAAATGCTTTGCATTTTTATTGAAGGAAGTAAAAATAAGATGACATACAAAATAAGTTAAATGCATTTTAACAAATAATTTTCAAATCTGTTATAACTTGGAGGCTTTTAGTAATTGTCAAACATAAAGACAAAAATGAGTTTAAGAAGATTTATACTCTATACACAGGTAATGTAGGAATTGTGTATATTAATATTAAAATAAATGAAGCCAAGAGTTTCACATGAATTGAGTAAGTGGAGGACCAAGAAAAGAATGGAATATAAATTTAGGTTATCATGATTATCATTAAGGCTTTAATAGTTTTTATTTAGGTATTTCCATGAGCATTTATTTAAACTGAATTCCTCTGTCACATTTGTGATAATGATAAATTAACTCAAATGTCATTTCTTCAAGGGAGTTATCCTCGATTCCCAGACATGGTCATATTATGTATTTTCACAACATTCTGTATTTGTCTTAGGACATACTACAACTGTATTTCAATCATTTACTGTGTAATTGTTCCTTTATATATATTTTCTTGATAAACTATAAGTTTCATAAGGGTAGTAACAGTATATCTTTTTCATAACTGAATCCTGAGCATCTACTAAGCATTGCAAAGAGTAGATATTCAATAAATGTTATTCAGTAAATTAATGAGCAAATACACTAAAACATACCTTTCTCTAAATCCAATTCAACTAAGAGGAACTTAGAAACTCTAAATTATGAGTCACAAATAAGAGTTTGTGTTCATCCTACATTGTTATTTATCACCTTCATAATGTCTTAAATACCTTATCTCATTTTACCATGGAGGTACTATGCTAAGCCTTCATAAAATTTGAACCTCTGCAAAATTTAAGATCATTCCAGAGGATAATTTCTAAAGAACGGTTACAGAGAAAGAGTAACAATTCCTAAGATAATCATTATTTCATTACCAAGCTACGTATTTAATGAAAACCTAAAACTGAATCCATGAGTGTATATTGAAAATACCAACCTATTCTTAGTCTTGTAAATAGAACAGTCTCAAATAATGCCCTTGATCAATCTAACAGACAAATGTAATTTGTCTTATTAGTCCCAGGAGGAAATGGGAGGGAGAAAAGGAGGGAGGGAGGAGGGAAGAAGGAAGGAACCTACCACTTCTTTTCAACATTCTTTCTCTTCTTTATTGAAATAGGAACTTTAAATTTGCCATAATTAGGATTTTTAATTTTGTGATTATCAATTACTAGCTAATCTTTTGAGGTTAAGCACACTTTTAAATCCCAAAAATATATATTGACTATTTTGTAGGCTTTCTGCCATCCTCATAAACATATTAATGATTGTCTTCTGCTGTGCCTTTTCTTATTGTTCAAGATCATATTGCAAGATTCTTCTGTGTTGGTGTAAGTGGTTCTAATTTTTGTAACATTCATTGTTGCATAGTATTCAAAGAATTTCTTTTGCCACAATATCTTTCTCCATTCTTTTATGAACATCTTGGTGATTTTTCAGTTTTTTGATGATACAACAGTAATACAAAAAATGCTTTCTAAACAGGCTATTCTGTGTATCCTTGGGCACATGTGCAATATGCCACAGGGTGCATACCTAGTAGAGGAATTGCTGGATCAAACTGCAATGAAGTGTTCCCACATCAATGGGCATGTTTAGCCTCAGTATAGGAAAGTTCTCTTTATTCCATATGCTTGCAAACACTTCCTATATTTTATAGGAATATAAAACATATATTTGTATTTTAGTCTTTAATTTTCCTCAGTGAATCATTGTGAGCAGTTTCTCTGTTTTCCTGCATCACATCCCCATTTCTCCCTTCTAATTGTTTTTTACACTTAGCATAAAGGCAAACAGAGTATCCTACCCCAGGCTGTTAACATGTTGTCACACTTTTAAGGTAGGGGTTTTGTGAATTCAGGATGTTGCCTTCCTCTTAGAAAGAGAACTTGGATGTCATTCTGAGCTCTGGTTCCTCTGAACTCCATTCCTGCTTTTCCTTCATCTACGTTCAATTATCTATTAACTTATGGATCATCACTCCAGAATACTTTTAGTTTAAGTAAGAATGGAATTTTCATTTGAGTCCAATTTTCCTGGTTGATTTCATTAATTTTTGAGGAAAAGGCAGTTTCAAGTAGACTGAGAAGTAAATCTAATAAATTATTAAATAGCAAATGTTCACATACATACAAAACAGTGGAGTGTATTTTGTGAATGTAAATTAATTTTTCAACTCATGAAAATATGTGAGAGTAGTATAACATTTTCTAATTCTTAAAGAATCAATTCACAGTAAAAAATAACAGGTATGATTAGATTTAAGTGTTAAACAGGCATTATCGTACAGTGCAAGTTAAACTTGTCTTCATATCAGAATCAGTTGCAGACTGTGGGGAAAATGTAAATGACTTCTTTGACTATTTTATGAATTTGCATTTTACCCTCACAGCAAATGGATGAGGGCATGAATTCATTTGATCATAGCTAAGTTTGTATGTTTACTGGAACTATTTTATCTGGAAAATAGCTACAGTTCTTCTTAACTCCAATTACTTAGGAAACTACTTCATCCATGACAGGGTATTGAAAAATAATGTGATGATATAATAAATAAATAAATAAATAAATAAGCTTCTCTTAACATTAGCTTTTATTTGATTTACAATCATTTGCAAATATCTGCAATTCTCTTCCATCTTTACATTGGCCTCTGAACTAATGCAAAGAATTAGAAATGATCATGAATTTTCTGTCCAAATCTGCAAATATGTGCAGCTGTTAATCTGAATTCCCTTTTATCAAAACCTAATGGTGTTTAGTGTAGATCATAAGCCTTGGGAGCTAGGACTTGTTATTTGGACTCATTCCTGGTTCAAGAACATGCTAAGTTAACATATTCTTTCATGACAGCTGTGCCCAGGAGTACTGCATAAATGCTAACTAAAAGAGTCCATAGCTGTTTTTCCTTCAAAATCACAAAGGCAGAAAGTGGCCCATTATACAGATAATGATCCACTCTTTGTTTTTTTAAAGGTTTATTTATTTATTAATCTTCCCCCAACACACACACAGTTTTGCACTCTTTGTCAGCTCTCTCTTTCTCTGTGTCTGTTTTTCTTCTCCTTAGGTGGCACCAGGAACCAATTCTTGGACCTTCCAGAGTGGGGGAGAGGTTCTCAATCTCTTGTACCACCTCAGCTCCCTGGTTTGTGGCATATCTTATTGTCTTTCCTCTCTGTCTCTTTTTGTTGCATCATCTTGTTGTGCCAGCTCTCTGTGCAGGACAGCATTCCTGTGTGGTCAGCATTCTGCACTGGTCAGCACTCTGCATGGGCTGTCTCTCCACTTGGGCCACCTTGCCACATGGGCCAGCTTGCCTGTCACCGGGGACCTCAGGAATTGAACCCTGGATCTCTTATATGGTAGACAGGAGCCCAGTCACTTGAGCTACATCTGTTTACCCATGATCCCCTTTTAAGTACACATTTTATAAAACAGTCTCTGAACCCAAAATGAAATTACATGCAATCATAGAATATTGAGTAACAAGAATCTCCTTCACAACTTGGTGTTAGGTGAACTATTCAAATTCTTTGCACTACTACATTTTCCTGAGCATACAATGAGTACATCTTGCATTTATAATTAAAAAAACAATTTTATAAACATTTTTTTATGTTCTCAGTGTTGTGATATACTATTCCTACTCTCTAACCTCTATAACATTCCATCTATATCCATTTAATACAATTTAAAATCAAATTAAAGAAAGAACACTGAAATAAAATGTGAATATGATTAAAAGGGGGTAATGTTAGATTGTATGTAGGATAACAATATATTTTTTCTTTTTTTTCCAATAAATTTTAAAAAATCCATGACAGTACACTAATTTAGATATTTACACCAAAAATGAACCCTAAGTTAAAGCATGAACTTTAATTAATAGCACAATCATAAAAATATACTTTCCTCAATTGTAACAAATGTCTCATACCCAAGCAGGGAGTTGATGCTGGGGTGGTAATGGAAATCTTCTATTTTAGGTATTATTGTTTTGAAAACCCATAAGACCACTAATAAAGGGGGGAAAATGAAACACTCTGCAAAGATACACAAGCACATATATGCACACACAGCACAAGTGTGCACACCCTCATATGCATGATGCATGCACCCACACATATGCAAACACACACACCTCCTTTTTTACCTCCCTTCCACCCTTAGACCATGTCCTCTTCTGACCCTACCTGCTACTTTTCCCATTGTCTTGCAGGGAGCCCTTGCTGTTGAAGAGTTCAGATAGAGGAGGCTGCTCTGGGGGCCCTCCCTGCACAGAATTATTCTCTCCTCTATTCCTGTGCTTCTCCTAGCCAATGTGTTCTGCTGGGCCTTCACCAGGACTACAGAAGTTTATGCTGCTGATAGGGGTCCAGATGGCCAAGCCACAGGGTAGCCAAGAGGCACAAGCAAGAGACAGGGACAGAATTCAGGGAGGAGAAGTAAACAGGCTCAAAAGAGGAGAGACCCACACATTGTGCAGTGTGAACTGCTCAGATCTTTCTGAAGGCTGCTTAGGCCCTGGACCAATACAGGCTTGTTTGGCATGTGCTTCTCCCATTCACTGGGCTGTTCTCATTCTCACCAACCCAGCAGCCTAGATCCCTGCACCAGTTTTAAAATGGAAGGGGTTCTTAAATACCTAATTGATTCTCAAAAAACATCATCATTATACAAGCTTATTGTTTACTAAAGAGAGGAGTGCATTAGACAGCAACTCACAGCCTAAGTCTTTTGGCTGAACCTGGAAGAGCTGGATAGAGTCACTGTTTGTAGAGATTGGAGACTACATCTAGATCACTCAGTCAATGCCAATGCACAAATCCACTCAGCAAGCACCTTTGTGCTGTGATGGTGTTAATCATGGGTACAAAATATTAGCAGAAGACATTCTGTTGCACTTTATAAAAAGCCGCTTTTTCTAATTGTCATTGTCAGATTGATGTATAGGGAATATATCTTTTGGCCTGTTTATCTCTTATGGAATATTAAGTGGCATGGATGTATAGAAATTGGCCAGTTAAGATGAAAATATGAATAATGCCTTTAAAAGAAATGAAGTTCTGAAACATGTGACAACCTTGAAGACATCATGTTATGTGAAATAAGCCAGAAACAAAAGGACAAATATTGTATGATCTCACCGATATGAAATAATTAGAATAAGCAAACTCATAGTCAGAATCTAGAATACTGGTAACCAGGGAACAGGGTGGGAAAAGAGAAAAGGAAGATAAGGCATAATTGTAGAAAAAGTTCCTGTTTGGGATTATTGGAAAGTTTTGATAATATATGGTGGTGATGGTAGCACTACATTGTGGGTGTAATTAACATCATTGAAATATATATCTCAGTGTGGTTGAAAGGGAAATATTAGCTTGTATAGATGGTAATAGAATGATTTTTTAAAAAATCCATGGCACTGCATGACACCAACAGTGAATCCTAAATTAAATTATGAAATATAGTCTATATACAATTATATAAATGTGTCATAACATGAAACAAATATACCATACCAATGCAAGGTGTCAATAACAGGGTGGCACATGGGAATACTGTATTTTATGCATGACTTTTCTTTAAATCAAACACTTCTTTATTTAATACATACATGAATAGAGAGTAGGATCACACATATGAGGGTACTTCCTGTCTAGATTTTCAAGTTTCATTCAGCCAAATGTATCAAGTAGTTTGAAATAGTTTTATGGCACATAGCAAGTTACCACAAATCCAGGAGTTTCTGTGGGTCAAAAGTCTAGATGACCTTAGCTGGGTACTCTGCTCAGGGTCTTTTCAGGCAGAAATCAAGTAGTTCCAGGGCTGTTTTTCCCTGGAGGTTCTAGGGAGAATCCACTTCTTAGATCATTCAAGAGGTTGGCAAAATATGTTTCTTTCTCATGCTTTTCACATCTCCCTCCATCTTCAAGGCATCAATGGAGGCTGAAGACCTTCAATGCTTCCAATCTCCCTGACATCCTCCTCTTCCTTACTTCCCTGCATTTAAGGTTCATGTAATTACACTGAATACACTGAATACCTCCTCTTTACATATTTAGAGCAAAGTCCCATCAGCCTGAAACAGTTTAACTGACAACTGCCCTTTCCCACCTGACTGTCCTATGCCCCCTGCTTTCCAGTTCACAGCTCACAGTGTCTCTGATCTCTTTCTGTGAACCACCATGACCTGTATCCCCACTTTTTTCATGGCAAACCCCAAAAATCTACTTGCTGCCAAATTCAGGGTCAATCCCAGTGCAGGTTTCCTAACCTGGAGGCTCCTAGCACCATCTATCACCCCCTACTTCTAACAGCTTCTCCCCACTGGTTTCCTCACTTCCTCCTCCCATGTAGTTCTTCTCTTGATTCCTTCCCTAGCCCTGGCTCTTGTCTTCAAAATTTTGCAGACACAAGTTTGAACCTCACCTCACATTCTTCTCTCTCTTCCTCCCTTAAAGACATTATCAGATGCAGAACACAGTGTCAAAATTCACTCCACAGTGTTGTAAATGAATGTGCTGACAAGACTGTCCAGTGGGAGAGTGGGGATGGTGGTGGTAAGGGTATGGGGAAACATCTTTTTCCTGTGTCCCATGACACAAGGAGACACATGAAGCTTTTGCCTAAGTATTTTATGAGGTGCAGTAAGCTCACTAGGGCTCAAAGTGGCTTACATAAACTGATGGTTTCTGAGGTTTTGAAAATAAAAGGGAAACCACAATAATTATGCTTGTAAGAAGCTTTGCAAACTTCACAGCCTATTTTTGAGTTCCTTCCCTGAAGCAAAAGTCCCTCTTAACTGCTATATTTGTACTTTCTATCTTCCTAGAAGAGAGAAATAGAAGGAGTTAGCACCCTCTTTTTGGGGCCTAATTATAAGCTCTACCAACACTGTGCACCCTCAGAGCTACTTATCAATACAGGTGAGCAGAGGACAGCTGCAATGTAAATATAGGGGTGGGTGGGTGGGCAAAAACTGTCTCATGGCTCTCAAAGTGCAATGCTCTGAAATGCTTGACTAACTGATGTTAAGCATTTATAGAAGGCCCAAGGATGGGGCTCAAACTTAACCATGTTTTATGGGGAAGAGAGGAAAAATAAAAGAGGCACTTTGTCACTGTGGGCACATATGTGTGTGAAAAAAAGACAGGGCACAGGAGTGGGTGTTATGGGTGAAGATAAAGTTCACAGATACTTATGTAGTGCTGAGTTCTGCACTGGACTTTGCATGCGCAAAACATGAAGTTTTTGTGCCAAGGACACAGGGAAAAACATGAACCATTACAGCATCTAGGAGGTGGAATTAGAGCTGATTCTCTATGATCTTTTAAATTTCCTGCATTTGAAATTTTTCAAAATGAAATATTCAGTGAATAACTGTGTGTGGGAGACAGAGGGGGAATAAAGTTGGTGTGCGTGCATGTGCATAGCTGAGGTATAAAGTCATATGCTGTGACTGGGCAACCTCCTAAACTGAGGCAAAAGAGGCCACCAGCTAAGTGCCCATTACCAAAATGGTCTTGAGGGGAGAAGGTTGGAGCCTCTTGGTCTTGCCTCTACCTCAGTCATTGGAGGACCACACTGTCAACAAGGGAGGGCAAGGAAGCAGAGGGATGGGGCAGTGAGGTAGAGGTGGGAGGAAGTCACTCTGTGACAGGAGCTGGATAAATCACAACCAAGATCATCCCCTATGAAAGAGGAGCAGCAGAGGGGGTGCTTTAAAACAGAGGCTCTCCTGGAAGGGAGAAGGCTCACTGTCCCATCAGGAGAGGAGCAGCCAGAGCAGCTTCTTGATGGCATGGAGGAGCCTATCAACCCTGCAGCTCCCTGCTGACTCCAAGCCTGCATCAGACCCTCTTTCTATCCTCGAGGGCTGTGGGAGGTGAAACCACAGCCTCTTTGGAGGACAGGACCCCTACACAGCAGCTTGGGGAAGAACATGCCCAACTTTGGGAAAGGAGGAAAGACACAGGTTATTGTGGAGGGAAGCCAGAGCCCCTCACCCTCACCTCTGCATTCTACTTCAGCTACCAGCTCACCTGCTCAGAGCTGCACTGGCCAAGTCCACAGAGGCCCAAGCATGTCCCGGGGTCCTGAGGTCAGGGAGAGATCACTTGATGGTTTGCTTGGAGGGGAAGGAGGGAGGAGAGGGTAGAATCTTAAGTGAGCTTTGGAAGGGCTAAAGGGAATTTCACCATCAGATCAGTAACCCCAGAGATGCAGTCTCCACTTCTTTCATGAAGTTGTAGAAACAACGGACCTTTTTGTTTTTTGTTGTTATAAATATATATTTTTAGTTTAGAGGGAATTCTGTGCAACATGTCTTGTGGGAGAACCTTGTTGCCTGTTTCCTCCTCCACAGGGTAGGAGAGGGAATTTCTAGGCAGGGAAAGAGGAATTTGGTCTATGACATTCAGGCTAGGTTTTTGCTCTCCTGCTATCATCCACTCTTCCAAATGAGGACCAACCAGGAGAAGACAAATAAGCTCCCCAATCAGGTAAGATGTCTTTCAGTTAGTCCTGCTCCAGCTTCACTGCTACTATCCACCCATGGGAGCACATCTGAGTCTTCTTGCTGTTCACTGTGAAGCTTTCTTGTAGCCCTGCCTATATTTGGGTCTCTGCCTAAAACAAGTGATGATATTGACCCTCTAGTTACAGCAAGCTTTGAATAAACAGCCTCTGATCTCATTTGAATTCTGTTTATTTCCCCAGAATCAACTCTACCTTCCTAGAAAGAGAGGAAAAGATGGAGAAAGGCAGGAGAGGGGAGCAGGGCCCCAGGGGAAACACACCAGTTCAGTCTCTGCAGCTGCATAGGTGGAGGTGAGTTGGCCACCTGGCAGCAAGTGTCTGCAAGCCAATCCTCTGATCTCCTACATGGTCCCATTCACTTTGGAAGCTGAAGCCTCTTGGATACTTAGGAGACAATGCTTTTGAAGGCCTTGCAAGTGAGCATATCCTCCACAGGTGAACCCCACCAGGACCCCACCACAGCATCTGCACACCTGTGTCCTCAACTTCCCAAAGTCCTCCAGCCTGGCATCTTGCTCATCTGCCCCTCTGTCTTTCTGTCCTTCATGTAGCTCTCCATATTTGCTCTCCATGGAAAAACTAGTGAGAGCTGCCTGGATTATTCATGTGTTTCCTGGTTTGGGTCAGTGCCTCTGCTGCCCACCAGGTGAGGTGGGAACATCTCCAGGAGCATTTACTTTCAGGTTCAAAATCAGCAGCTCTGGAGCACAGGACACTGGCTGGGATGGAAGGTCCTTGTCCTTATGGAAGAAGGCCAAGGCTGGTCCTCTCCAACAGTCTGGAATTCATGCTTTGATTTGTGCTGGTGTTGAGGACACTGTTCCCTCAGCAAATAGGGGTGCTCTTCCTCATCCCATTTGTCTAGGTTTCTGTTGTTGCCTGTGCTTTTCATATCACATTGATTGCTAAATGCAAAGTCATTATGATTTATTCCTACATTTTCCTCTAAGAATTTTATGGATGTAGGGCATATATTTAGGTCAATGATTCATAAACAGCTAATTTTTGTTCATAGCATGAAGTAGGCATCAATCTTCATTTATATTTTTGGAAATGCAGTTGTCCAATAACAGCTTCTTGAAGAGACTGTTCTTTTCCCAGAGAATAGGCTTGGCAACCTTTTCAAATATCAGTTACCCAGAGATGTGTGGGTTTATTTATAAACCATCCATTCTATTCCATAGGCTTATATGTCTGTCCTTAGGCTAAGACAACACTGCTTTGATAAACAGATTTGTAGTAAGTTTTTTTTTTTTAATGCAACAGTTTTCTACTTTATTTCAGTACAATTTTCTACATACACTACTATTTTCAGGTTATTTAATGACAAAAGAAAATTTCTGTAGACTACTTGTAAATAAAATTTAAGTAAAATGCTTAAATTTTTATTTGAATGCACTAAGTTCTGAAATATGGACTGTTAGTCCTCTGACTTGATTCTTCTTTTGCAAAATTGTCTTAGGTATGCAGAACCTCTTGCAATTTCAAATTATTTTGAAATTCTGTTTTTCCCTTTCTAAAATAATGCTCTTGGAATTTTGATCCAGATTGTACTGAATCCATAGATTGCTTTGGTTAGAACAGACATGATACAGTATGATGTTTCCTAACCATGAACACATTTTGTCCTTCAACTTATTTAGTCCTTTAACATATTCAGGAATGTTTTGTTAGTATTTAGAGTGCAAATCTTTAATTTCCTCAATGAAATTTATTCCCAAGGTTTTATTCTTCCAAATGATATTGTATATGGAATTGCTTTCTTAATTTCCTATTTGGACTGTTCATTGCAGGTTTATAGACACATCACTGATTTCTGATTTCACTGCCATCTCCCAGACCCACTTTCCACCACCAGGTATCAAAGACAGCTCATAGCACAGCTGGCAGCAGCCAATCAGGCTCTCTGGACTGGGCCCCACAGAGACTCAATGGAGAGACTGTGACTAGGAAACCCTGCAACATGGCCTTGTGGCTTCACCTCCCCCAAAACTTCAGCAACAGGGATATAATTTAAAAAGAGAGAGAAAAACAAACATTT
The DNA here is from genome assembly GCA_029593785.1 of Cabassous unicinctus. NCBI lineage: Eukaryota > Metazoa > Chordata > Mammalia > Cingulata > Chlamyphoridae > Cabassous > Cabassous unicinctus. Next base: position 5,048 of record JAQZBX010027612.1, on the reverse strand, counting down.
TCCCAGGCTAAGTTCAAAGAGAGCTCTGTCCAAATAGAGCAACTCTCACAGGTAGGTAACTAGGAAAATTTTACCTGCATTGCATCCCCAGCTTCTTATTGTAGCAACAGCTGTGCCAGCCTGGAGCCAATGGGAACTTGTTCAAGGTTAAATGCTGATATAGGCAGGCCAAGTTTGCCCAAAGTAAACTCAATGAATCTCAAAGCAAAAGCTAGGAGACAGACTCAAACTTCAGGAAGCCAAGGTACACTCATTAGACTTACCAGGGAGGATGAAGGTCATAAGCCCCACAGAGCCCACAGGGATAATACAGGACATAGGCATGTGCTAAACACAAACAGCCATGAGTGGGACCTGAACAGCTCCTGGGGTTTGAATCACACCAGGCTGGAGGATGTGCAGCGCAGGATGCAGCTGTGTGCCCCACCTGCTTCCTGCCCCTCCTCCTCCTCCTCTGCCTCAGGGGTCCTTGAGAACCCAAAAGAACTGCCAACAGGGGCAGCAGGGTCATGTTACATGACACCCAGTGGCTGTGTCTCCACCGCATGCCATGGGCCTCCTATGGGAACCTGGGACAGGCCTACTGAGCAGTCATGGAACCACTGCCGCATGGCCCACAAGAGGCCCATGCCAGGGCTCCAGCTCTGCAGCAGGTGCCAAGCACATTTATTTTTAATGTAGAAAATAACATTATGGTTATTTTTGTTAGGTCATTTTTTTTTTTTTTGCTTTCTTTTAGGGGGTATATTTTACTTTTCCCACCAAATCATAACTTTATAAATAACATGAACTAAAAGAGGTTTTTACACCTTAAAATAGTTTGTTTAATCAATGAGTTTTCTTATATTCTTAACTTTCATAAATATCTTCAGAAAATGCCAGTATTAATCAATGAAAAGAAAAAAGAGAAGAGTGATAGCATCTTCCACTATATGGGAAAAGAGAATAACTGAGAAATATTTAAAATGCCTAAATTCATTTACAGAAGCTGAAACATTAGAAATATTAGACTAGATTTTCTATTCCTTCAATCCCCAAATGTAATATGTCCACACACACACATCAATTCAAGTAAATTTCATAAATCAAATATCTTAATCTATGTAAAATATACCACAGGGAATTATTATTTGGATTTTAAAAATCCACAAAAAATCATTCATAAAGAATATTTGATTCATTAAAAAACTGAAAAAGGTAGGAAATATCATCTCTGAATTCATAAGACCTTAATTATCCACTTAATTATTAATGACTAGCGGTAATTAATGAAGTTTAGTTTCAATAAATAAACAGGGTACAAGTTAGCAAGTTCTTCAATTTCTGACTTGGGATAATTGTGGGAAGGGCCAATTATCAATCTTCTATCAGGTATACTAGTATTCTAGGCCACTACAGTCATTTACTTTAAACCTCACAGATAAAACACAAACAGATTTTTTTAAAATTTGGTACAGTCTCTTGCAATAATACCAGCCACCATTTATGGAATGGTTCCTATGTGTTAGACACTCTGCTAAGTACTTGGCACATGTAACCTCAGTTTATTCTATAGACAAAAAAAAATGTTATTTAGAGAAATGTGGTGACTTTCCTAAGAACACATAGGTATTACATTAAGGAATTGGGATTCAAGACCAGGCTTTGTGACTTCAAAACTCCCTGCTCTTAATCTTTCACTATGCTTAATTTAATGTTAAGTTTAATGGCAATTTAATCTTTTTATATGAAAAGGTGTAGCTTTACAGAAAAATCATGTACAAATACAGGTTTCCCTTATACCCCTCTATTATTAACACTTTTCAATACTGTGGTACTTTGTTACAACTGATGAAAGAGTATTATAATTGTAGTATTAACTATAGTCCATAGTTTACATTATGGTATATTTTTTCAACATATCACCCTATTATTAACAACTTGCATTTGTGTGTATAGGTATATGCCACATTTTGCTTATCCATTCATTGTTTGATGGACACTTGTGTTGCAATATTCTAGCAGTTGTGAATACATCAGTGTTCAGATATCTGTTTGAATCCCTGCTTTCCATACTGTTGGGTATATGACTATTAGAGGGATTGTGAGGTCTTATGGTAATTCTATTCTTAAAAACTGATAGGGACCAAACACTAAGAGATTCATTTTTTTTTTCCTCCTGACATCCTCCGTGGCCTCAGTGAAAATTGGTGCTGGCTGTGAATAATCCAAGTAAGTATTCTATTGGTTGGAGAACACTTGTTTAAAGGGTATAAATGGTAGGCCATTTGTAGATGACATGTCTATATAATAAAATCAGTGTCATTTACCCACTACACTCTTAGTGATGTAGATTATTTTATGTACCTCAATTTAGACATGTTCTTACTCTTAATCCATATTCCTGTGGTTACAAGCACATTGTAAAGAGGACCTCTGGTATATGTTATTTTTAACTGAGGTGTGGCCCAACTGAATGAGACTGAGTGTAAATCAAGATTGCTGGAGGCCTTATAAAGAGAAAGAAATGGGAAGTTAGAGTCAGAGAAAGCCACAAGGAGAAGGCAGAAGCTGGAAGCCAGAGGGAATTCAAAAAAGAAAGAACACATCACCAGGTGATGAGAAAACAAAGAACTCCAAGGCTACTGCCAAATCAGCATCTGAATATTTCCAACCCCAGGAGGAAACATGCCTTCTAGTCTCCCCTTACCAAATTAGACAATAAATTCCCCTTGTATAAACCAATACAGTGTGTGGTATTTGTCAGAGCAATGACACTCAATCAATTCCCAGGTAAAACTACAGAATTCTAGACCTGGTACATCAGGACCCTCTCTCCAAAGTCCTTCATTTGACAGCAAGTGAATAGGGCCCAGAACAGGCATCCTGACCAATATCACCCATGTGTGAGTGAAAGCATGAGGACCAGGACCCAGGTCCTAATTCATTGTTTATTCCACACCCTTTAAAAAGGTCACAGCAGGTTAAAGGAGCCAACATAAGGCCTCCACCCTCACAACATCCAGGCTGTCAAACATCTGCATGGTTTGGGGTATGTTAAGTACTGTCCTGCATCCTCTCATTTATGAAACAATTGAACATGTACTTTCCTAGCAATATTATGATGACTATATTAACACATCAGTGAATTAATAATTTTTAATGAGAGCTGAATTGTGTAGGTGCTGGAGATACATATTAACAAGAAATTTATGGCCTGAGCATTCATGAGGCTTAAATCTAGTGGGAGCAGAGGCATATGTGGAATTTCCATTATGGTGGGCATCAACAGAAGTGTTGGGTGAAAAGGTCCATATTGAAACTAAATGCTGGGCAGATCACCAAGCAAGGAAAATATCATTATTAACTTTCCCTTTCTCAAGATAAACTGAAATCATCTTGTTTTGCTCCAGAAGCACCTTGATAGCAGAAACACTCTCATTATTACTAGTACCCTGGAATTAACAGCAGCTAGCATGAATTTACCAAACACAATTCATGCCAACCTCACACCCCTTTCTCTTCAAGGAGAATCTAATCATATTCTAGGACTAGGTAAGCTCTTGCTTTCTAATTATCACAGAATGTGAAGTACATTAGTCAAGAAATAGATGTGAAATGCATTCTGTGATATAATGTGATGACTTTTTTCCTCATAGCATTAAGACAAGGTTCTGAGAAATGGATGTGACTCAAACAATTGGGCTCACATCTGCCATATAAGAGGTCCAGGGTTCAATTCCTGGAGCCTCCTGGTGAAAAGCAAGCTGGCCCACATGATCTTGCAATGATGGATATGGGCCAAGTTAAATGTCATCAAAATTTATAAAAGTGTATGGTCCAAAATATAAACCATAATGTAAATCATTGACCATGGTTAGTAGCAATGTTTCAATATTTGCACAGCAATTGTAACAAATGTACCATCCTCATGTAATATGCTATTAATAAGGTAAAGGGGGAAATCAGGAGGATGTTGAGTATATGGGAATCCCCTATATTCTGTACATGACTTTACAAATAAGATTGCAGCTGATGTCCATTTACACTTAACTGATTCCTTGCAGAAACCACAAGGATTTAATACCTCATTAATAACTATATTGTTTAAACTATGATTCATTTTAAATGACCATTCTCCATTAGGCTTAAGAATTTTGATCTATCTTCTCTTTAAACCAATCACAGTATGCTGCCATGGGCACAGTACTTTAACAAAGGAATTGCTAACACTCAGCATATGAGACCTATGAAACCTGTGCCAAGCATTTAACATGAATTATTTCATTGAATTCTTACAATAATCTTAAAACTATTATTATCTCCACTCCCCTAAATGAGGAAACTGAAGTTAAAAAGAGAATAACAGGCCTTCATCACAACACAAGTTACTGACATAGTCAACATTCAATTGCAAATCTAATGTTTTTGTTGTTGTTAAAAGAAAATGTTAAGGAAGCAGATGTGGCTCAAGCAATTGTGCTCTGTCTACCGTAAGGGAGATCCAGGATTCAATTCCCAGGACCTCCTGGTGAAGGCAAGCTGGACTGCACAGCAAGCTGGCCTGAAGAGTGAGCTGGCCCACAAGGAGTGCTAGCCTGCACAGGAGTGCTGGCCCATGCAGGAGTGCTGGCCCGCATGAAGTGCTGACCCATGCAAATAGCTGGTGCAGCAAGATGATGCAACAAAAAGAGACACAGAGGAGAGATAAAGAGAGGCACCGCAGACCAGGAAGTTGAAGTGGCACAAGAGATTGAGCACCTCTCTCCCACTCTGGAAGGTTCCAGGATCAGATCTCAGTGTCATATAAAGAGAATACAAGCAGATACAGAAGAACACACACCAAATGGACACAGAGAGCAGACAGCAAGTGCAAAAACAGCAAAGGGAATGGGGGGATGAATAAATAAATCTTAACAAAATATGTTAATAGCAAAACTTTTAAATCACAGAGGAGAGTCCTTGTGATTCTTCCTGAAATATTTTATATTCTCTGCTTTGCACACCCTTGCTACTAGGTAGTCCTTCAAAGATGACTTTCTTACAACCTCAGTTTCTGCCTCACAAGT
>JAQZBX010027611.1:15991-28361 GCA_029593785.1 Cabassous unicinctus | reverse complement strand
GAATTGTCAAACTTATTAGCATAAAGTTAATAGTCTCCTAAAATCTTTCTAGGTATAGGGATCTGTATTGTTATTTCCATTTTTGTTCCTCATATGTGTTTTCTTCATCAGTCTTGGTAGAGTTTATCCATTTTTTTATTCTTTTCAAAGAACTAACTTTTTAGCTTTCATTTCCCTTCCCTGTTCTTTTTTTTCCCCCTAGTCAATTAAGATTTCTGCTCTTACCTTTTTCTTCTACTTTCTTTGGTTTTCATTAGCTGTTCTTTTCTGGCTTCTGGAGATAGAAGCCTACACCATTGCTTTTTTCCTTTTGTTTTGTCCAGCCTTTTATGACATGCCTTTAAGGCCTGTAAACTTCTTAGGACTAATATTTAATGATTTCCCAATAAAAATATTTTGATAACTCCCTTGTTATATAACCATGTTGATTAAAGCCTGTAACTTTTTTGTTTTACTGAAGTATCCATTTTTCCCAAGTGTTAAATACTTAAAAGAAAAAAATGTTATTTTTTTTTTCCACTTACTTTCAAAACAGCTAATGGTTTTTATTTTTTTAAAAATAGGGCACTTTAAGAGTGCTGCTGGTTCTTTTGCATGACTTCCCAGAGTTCCTCTGTGATTACCATTATGGGTTCTGTGATGTGATCCCACCTAATTGTATCCAGCTAAGAAATTTGATCCTGAGTGCCTTTCCAAGAAACATGCGGCTCCCAGACCCATTCACTCCCAATCTGAAGGTAAAGTTCCAATCAAACCTTAAAAACGAGCTATAGGAAGTGGATGTGGCTCAAGCAGTTGAGTGCTTGCTTCCTGCATGGGGGTCCCAGGGTTGGTACCCCAGTGTCTCCTAAAAACAAGAAAGCAAACGAAAAAACCAACTCAGGGGAGCTGATGTGGCTTAGTGGTTGAGTGCCAGACTTCCCACATATGAGGGTCTGGGGTTCAATCCCTGGCACCTAATTTAAAAAAAATAAAAAATGTCATATTTCAGCCCTTCTTCTGATAAGCTTCCCCAACCCCCTACATCCTAAAGTTATATTAGGTAAGGTTGCTATTTTCGGGGAAGTACTCACATGAGCATTTTAATTGTCGAAGTAAGAGAGACATGACACTACATAAAAACCATGCCGCCCTAATGTGACTACTGTAATTTCTATGTATTCTTCCCCCTGCCCCCATTCATTTAATAGGAAAGCACCAAGTGTGATGTCTTTTACTTTGTTCTTTTTTCTTTTCAAAGACTGGGGCTTTTAGTGATTAAGAAATCTCATTGTGGATTCTTTATTTGAAATCTAAGTCCAGGGGGAAAAAAATAACCTACCCTGACTTATCTTAGAAAGGTGTAATAAGTTATAGAATGAGCTGTCCTCATTTTGTATAGAAATTCTTAACAGTTATGATGGCAGTTTACCACTTTCTAGTATATAGTTTGCCTGCAAATGATTCTGGTTGTGATTTTGCATTTGTTTGTGGCAGGTGGACATGTTGAGTGAAATTAACATTGCACCCCGGATTCTCACCAATTTCACTGGAGTGATGCCTCCTCAGTTCAAAAAGGATTTGGATTCCTATCTTAAAACTCGATCACCAGTCACTTTTCTGTCTGATTTGCGCAGCAACCTACAGGTTATTTGGTGTTTGGTTTAACCCCACATCTTCAGCTGTCTTCCATAGAAAGCACTCAGTGTATGAATTATGCATTTCCTATGTGTTCCAGTTGGGAGATGGCCTTTTCAATCTTATTGCCATGCTTTGATTTAAAGATTTTAAAATACATTGTGATCTAATAGTTGAATGGGATTAGTGGAGATAGTAGCAATTTTATTGGTTCATTTCATCAGTGATGCATTACTACAGCCTTGGAAGGGAAGCCCAGAGAATGGAGCCTTGGATTTTTTTTGTCTAAGTCGATCACGGATTGTCATTCCTGACTCTACTTCAAGATTTTTCTAATAAGTAGATTCTGATTTAATTTGCTGAAAGGAATGGCTTAAAGTTGTATAATCTTTCCAGTCCTCTCATACCAACCCACCACTACTTTCTCCTTCTCCATATCTTTTTATAAATTGGGATAGTGCTGAATTTTGACCTTATAAACTTTATAGCAGAGTACATAGTAATACTACCTGCTCAAGCTTTCACTTCCTGAGGGAAATCATGCTTTTGTTGTTGATACTGCCCCTAAGATCCCAAAGTCAAGAAAGTTTCTGAAATTTAAATCACAAAGGATATCAAGCAACTCAGCCTTTCTTTGAAAGCATAAGAATGGTTTACAAGTATTGGCAATCGAACCAGTTCTCTGTAGAAATCAGCCAGCTCTGTTTTGCTCATTTAGGTGTCCAATGAACCTGGCAATCGCTATAACCTCCAGCTCATCAACGCACTGGTGCTTTACGTAGGGACTCAGGCCATTGCACACATCCACAACAAGGGCAGCACGCCTTCTATGAGCACGATCACCCACTCGGCACACATGGACATCTTCCAGAACTTGGCTGTGGACTTGGACACTGAAGGTGAATGAAGCTGGCCAGTTCTGAGTCAAGCTTTATGTACCTTTGGTCACCATCTGATTTAGTGTGAAATTAAACATGTTTCTTTTATTTTTAAGTCTCTCTTTAATCAAAGGCTTATGTTACATGGTTTTGTTTGCTTATTTTTTTTCCAGCATTTATTGGTACCTGTTTGCCAGGCAACATGATAAATGTGTAGTGTATAAAGATTGATAGGACTACCCCTAACTGATCTTCAAAAAAGATCACAGAATAACTCCTTTTGTGTAGGTTGCATACTCTATATATTTATTTTATAGTAGACCCCAACAGGTGATAACCAGCTATATAGTTCTGGTCATTTTAGCACAGATGTACTTTAGAAGAACTACTACTATTAAATTTGCCATGGATTCTCAAGAGGCTGATTAATCTCGAGTATATACTGTATGCCTGTTTGTAGGAGGGATTTGAGACAGCTTATACTCAAGTTTTAATAACAGCAAGATTTAATAAAATTGAACCCATTAACTCCAGAGCCCAGCAATAAAAGCAGGGCACCTTTTAAGGAAGTGTTAAGGTTCCACTGTGATACCCTATAAACATAGTATCAGGTAGTCAGTCAAGCCAGTTAAAATAATAGATATTTACTCCAATATAGTTTAGACTAGCAGTTTTCAAAGTGTGGTCTGGGGATTTCCCCAAGCTCCTTTTCAGAGGGCCATGAGGTCAAAACTATTTTTATAATAGAATATTTGTCTTTTTTGCTCTCATTCTGTCACAGATGTACAGTGGAGTTCCAGAGGGTACATGAAATGTGATGGTATAACACGGAGTACAGAAACCTCCTAGAATCCAGTTGTCTTCTATTAAGCTAAATTTTCCTTTCTAACATGTAAAAATAACTGTGTAGTAGATTTTAATATGAATAAGGTTTATTTCTGTTGCCTAATGTGAAAAGTATCGGAATACAACCCAGAGAAATGAAAAACTTTTGAGTCCTGAGATAAAAAAAAATTTGAGAACCATTGGTTTAGTTATAGAATAATTCCTTTGAAAGCCTGTACTAGAAAAGCCAAACCCTAGCTGGTCACAACTTTTTGAATTTCATTTTTGGCCTTTCAGAGCAAGTACTCACTAAGCCAGATTTTCTTACTGTTTTAGGTCGATATCTCTTCTTGAATGCAATTGCAAATCAGCTGCGGTACCCAAATAGCCACACTCACTACTTTAGTTGCACCATGCTGTATCTTTTTGCAGAGGCCAACACTGAAGCTATCCAGGAGCAGATCACAAGGTAAGGGAGAAACTTGTTTTTCACATGCTTCTAAATGGTGCCCCTTCCCTTTAAATGATCTCTGAGTAGTTTTTCTATACATTCTATTCATTGAGCATCTTTTATAAGTCCCATAATGTTAGATACAATTGTGAACAAATTAGATTTGGTTCCTGCACTTTTTAAAAAAATTTACTAGGGATTGAATCCCGGACCTTGTTTGTGGGAAGCCAGCACTCAACCACCGAGCCACATCTGCTCTCCTGAGTTGGTTTCTTTGTTTGTTTGCTTGTTTTTAGGAGGCGTTGGAAATTGAACCAGGGACCTCCCATGTGGGAAGCAGGCACTCAACTGCTTAAGCCACATCCGCTCCATGCACTCTTAATATGTAGTCTGATGAACACAAAACAAACAGGGCATTATAAATCATGCTTATTGCTAGAATGAAGAGTGGAGTTTAAAATAAAAGGCACCATATTTCTGAGGTGGTGGCGACAGCAGCAGCACATCATTAGAATCCTGAAACAAGGCAGGCTTTTAAAAGACCATGTCAAGGAGCTTGCTTTTCATCATCACCTGAGTCCAAGAGTTTTGCTTGTGTTTTCCTAACAATAGTTAGGAATCTGTTACAGATTGCTTGGATTAAGCACAACAATGGAAATTGGGTAGATTCTAGTGAGATGTACAGGTTGTCTTTTAAAAAAATGGGGAACAGACTTTAAATTTACCCACTCATCTAATATTAGTACCTGTGCTACTAGATAGGTTTGGCATATAAATTTAAGAAATAGCATAACTAGTATTATTGGATATATAAGATGATAGTGTCTTTTGGTTTTGATTATACATAAAGCTGCAGTGACCCTTCTTGCACTTTACGATTTAAGTTAAATTTAGATGTACAATTGGAAGGTCAAAGGTATGAATATTTAAAGCCAGTATGTGTTATTTGGAAAAATTATATTTACAAACACAGTAATGGGGTTAACTTCCTCACTTTCACTGGCTATTCATCCTCTTAATGTCTACTTTGTATGCCATGTACTTTGTGGGCTTTATGTGGCTTTTTCCTCCTCCATCTTTAGTAAGTAGAAGAGCCCGGAATCAAAATTCAAAATTCCAATCCAGAAACCCACCTGCATTAACTCAGGCTATATATAGACATATCATTTTTGGTAAAGCTAATAACGTTTGCGTTTTTTCCCTTATCCCCAATTATTAAACCATATGCAAAAGAGTGGTCATGAATTTGTATGTTTCCTTGTAAATTAATCGACCTTTTCTCCCCTATTCCAGGGTTCTGTTGGAACGGTTGATTGTAAATAGGCCACATCCTTGGGGTCTTCTGATCACCTTCATAGAGCTGATAAAAAATCCAGCATTTAAGTTCTGGAACCATGAGTTTGTACACTGTGCCCCAGAAATTGAAAAGTAAGTTAAAAGTATTGTTTAGGAATGGGACAGGAGATTAAGAATCATTTGCTGTCTCCAACTTGGGTGGGTGATTAAGTAGGCAAAAGTAGGTAAAGCAAATGAGTAGCTAGACGAAGAGTAATACAATTGTATTTGTTCCCTCTTTTCAGGTTATTCCAGTCAGTCGCACAGTGCTGTATGGGACAAAAGCAGGCTCAGCAAGTAATGGAAGGGACAGGTGCCAGTTAGATGGAACTCCATCTCTGTTGTGTATCAGCCTGGAGGTTTCATCACACCAAGTTCATAAACTGACTGAAGAATCCTTTCGGCTCTTCCTGACTTTCCCAGCCCTTTGGTTCTCGGGTATCTGCCCCCACTCCTGTTGGGGTCAGCCTACTGTCTATGTGGGCAAGTTCCAAAGTTTAAATGCATTTTTTTTGACTCTTGGCCAAAATTTAGAAGATGCTGTGAATATCATTTTGAACTTGTGTAAATATATCAAAGAGAAAACCTTTGTCTGGAACTTCTTGGGTTTGTACAAAATGTGTCTTAAGGCAAGTGGACCCGCCCAGCTTGTAATAAAGAGGCAGCTGCTGATGCCATGCACTTGTCTGAGGGACATGGCTCCATGTCTTCTGATATCCCAAATAGCGAAAAGCCAGTTTAAATATTATGTAACTTATTTTTAGTGATTTTCAAGGCCTTGTGTCCACATTAAAGTCATGGGGATGTGGGAAAGGCTCATGATTGAGGTCCCATGGGCTTTTGCCTCTTTGCCCCAACCCTTAAACTAAAGCTGACTTCAGGGAGAGCAACAATTGCACCAGCTTCTAATCTCTGATGTAGACACCTGCCCCATGAGACATCACCTCTTTTTATGAAGGGAGACCAGACCAGGCCCATAGCTCCCCTGGTGTGTCTTCTCCTGATTATTTATAAATTGGGGGGGTGGGGAGGGGGGAAGAACCAAATCTTATGAACTGCCTTCCCTTCATTACCCCTCTGAATGGCCATATGTCAAAAGGACCAATACAGCCCCTCTGGGTAAGGGTTTTGAATGTTTTGTATATGTATTGGTCCATGTATTGCATTTTGTATTTCCTGGACTTGAGCTCCTCTATTTCTTGTATGTGTGTGCATACCCTAGTTAAACATTAAAGTCATGACATGCATGTGAGTCCACCGTGCCTTTCTCAGTAGCAGCAGCCACTGCTGGTGGTGAGGAGGAAAGTGGACAGCCCATCCTTGTCGAGAGCACCCTAGGCCACTGGGAAATCCTCACTTCTCACTAAATGATGAGTTGATAGATCTTTCCCATTAATCTGGTATGCTTAAACTTGCTTGTTTCAACAGTTAAATTCTTGGAGCAGGTCTCTGGTTAAAGTGAAAAAGTATTTTTCTTTAATATCCCCTTACCCTTTTTTTTTTTTTTTTTTTTTTTTTTAAGGCAGTCCCAGGGAATGAACCCAGGACCTCATACATGTGAAGCAGGCACTCAAACCACTGAGCTACGCCAGTTCCCCTACCTTCATGGTGTTTTGATGTAATTTTTAGAAGAAAATGAAGGGGTATATATTTAAAAACCCTACCCCGCTTATAATTTACATATAACTTTACTGTCAAGTTTAATGGCCAGAATTAAATAGTTGAAATCTTACTAGACTGGAGCTTGAATGTCATTGGGGACCTTAGGATTCATTCCCTGAAGGGTGAGTTATGCCATCTGGAAACTTCAGGCTGTTGGTTCAGTTACAGAGCTGCTTAACATCCTCTAACAGAATTTTTAAAAGTGACATAACTTGCTCAAAGTAGACCCAAATTTGAGCCAGGTATCCCTCCAAAGTCCATGTTATTAAACACTGGAATACAAGGCGGCCTACTTCTACCACAAAATAAAAGATGCAGCTATAAACAAGAGCAGTTGAGTCCCAAGTCTTTAAACATGTCATCCTTACCTCTGTGATAATCCAAGCACACCGCTATTTGTAACTTTTCCTTTTGGTATTTAATAAAAATACTAAGATCCAAATTTTCCTTCTTTTCAACCATCAGGGAACTTTACTAACTTGTCAGTTCCAATAAACGATTTAAGATTATCTTCTGACCATAACGAACCTGTAAGGCCTGCTGTTCCCTCCAGCTGAGTTTGGCATAGACCTCCTTATTACTGAGTAAATCTTGCTCAGTTTTTAAGTCTGTGGCATAGGTTTGCAGAGTCAATAAAACACTGTGCCGAAGCAGCTGTCTCCATGATGCTTTGAGCTTGGGGATATTTGTGATTGACAGGCTGTCCTCTTCCTTGTTAACATCTTCCCATCCATCCTGGTCTTTAAACTCCCTGAATTCCTCAGCAGGCATGCATAGTACCTAGAAGCAACCCTTATTAATAAAGCTGTCCTCTCCATCCTCCCCTCTCATCTTCTAGCTTTCTATTGTTCTAAATATTTAAGCTATTTATCCATGTTTAACGGCCATTCTCTCGGCCCTTTACCTTACCTTAAGTGTAGTTGTCAGCTCCTCTTCAGTTATCACCTCCTCCTGTCCAATCACAAAGGCTCCCTCTTCCCCTACCATCTCCAGTTCACATAAAAAATCCCAGCGTTCATATAGTAGGAGCCTCTCAGCTTCAACTTTTGTTCCTGTAGTCAGAAAAGCAGTAGTGTGGAAGTCTCAGTGGTACCACCTGAGGGCTCGTTTCTCCTTTAGTCTACCACCTCCTCATAAAGGCAACTGCTATTTAACAGAGCTACTATAACGGGGCAGGCATAGGGCGTATATAGAGATGCATCCAAGATTGAAAGTCACTTACCCTGTAATGCTGCTTCACGAACTGTCACCATCTGAATGTCAGCTGTGTCATCGGTGTTATCAGGATATGGTTGAACAAAACCGTACATATGAATCAGTTGCCAATTAGCCATCTGTCCATATGTGTTGAAAATCTCCTGGCCTTTAGGAATGGGCTGCGTGGCCACCATTCGAAGGCAATCCTGGGGTGGAAGGGAGAAGTTGGAGCTGGACCTTTCCAGGCAGGCCCTGTAAAGATTACTTCCCTCTTAGGAAGAGCCTCCAAGCAGATGTGGTACAGCTGTAGACTGATGCCATAACAGCGCACAAATGTTTGTTAGAATGAAAAGGGTGAGGTTTACCAAGGTCAAATAGTGTTTTATTAAGCAAATCTGACTACTCACCTTATGTACTTAAAAAAAAAAAAGTTGCCTAATTAAAAAAAAAAAAGGAACAATTTAAATCCAGCTCAAAGTAGGGACAGAAATGCAGGCAAAGATTAAGAAATAAAAAGCACATTTCCTAATTTTTAATTCCATAAACAATTTGTCTCACAACTTACCACATAACAAGTACAGTTGATATAATCAGAATGCTGGGATAATCCTGACCTATGAACACCTACCTCCCCACCCCCCTCAGGAAAGTACTGAGGCTCTAGATATTCCAGGCTGCAGTAGACAGGGCTCAACATGCCGTCTTGACCTACACATAACTGCACAGAGCAAGCAACAGGAAAACGCAGTGTGGCTGTGCAAGAAACCCAGCCTCTAGCACCAAATATAAAGTTCAGCAGAATAGTTTGCCAGAGAACCAACCACAGCTTTGTTTTAAATAAAATGTTATGTTAAACAATATGGGGGGGGGGGCGAGGATAAAAAAACACGCAAGAGAAACTAACTTGACTAATTTTTGGCTTGAGTAGAATGGAAATGAAGCCCATTTAGCCAGTTACCTGGCCAGCCTAAATGATTCACAGGTTTGATTGGTCAAGGCACATAAGAACAAGAACTGGGTGGGAGTCACTCACCTGAGAGTATTCTAGATTAGCATTGTGATTAGATACGTGGTTTAGTATATCTGCTGCAGGCACCATCAAGGGGGAGTTTGGTTCCTTTTCATCCTCCTCTTCCGCCAGTGGTTCCTGAAAGCTGCCAGCCAGAGAAATTGGCTAAAGCCCAGTCTTGGGTGAGAGACTGGAGAGGGGGAGGTTCACTGTTACTACCCTCTCCTTTGCCCCCAATAAAGTTCTAAAGAAAAGCATTCGGTCCTCCAAGGCTCTGCACACTGACCTGTAGGCCATCACAAGAGCTACGAGCTGGTGGTAGAGTTCCAGAGAACGAACGTGGGGGCTAAAGAGATCAGGGTGGGCTTCCATGAAAGGCAGCACTATGGTATAGTATTCGCCACGGATGTTAGTCAAATCCTTCTCCACGGCCTCGGGTACACCTGTGCCCTGCAGCAGTCGCCGGCGCTCCTCCTCGGGCCTGCAGTGACAGTGCCACCAGGTTTCCTTCACACACCCAACCAGGACCCGGGAAGGGTGGCTGGGGTAAGTCCCTCCCACGGCTCTCACCAGAACATGGGGTGCTCCAAGCGGCCAAGCTCGGGCCAGAGCGCGAAGTAGGGGCTCCAGGAGGAGGCCGGTGCCTGCAACTCGTGGAGCAGCGCCAGCAGCAGCGGGACCCAGCCGGACTGGCTCTGCAGCGCACTTCGCTCTGCGGGAGACGCCGAGGTGAAGGCGCCGGCGCGGCCCCGCGGGCCCGCCTCGGTGCCCCCGCCCGCCGGCGTGCCCACCTCGCTCCAGCAGGCCGCCGATGGCGCAGGTGTGCTGCGACAGGAGCGCGGCCCGCGGCACGGCGAACAGCAGCTCCCCGCGCTGCACGCTCTCCCGGGCCAGCATGCCGTAGCCGGCCACCGTGCCCTGCCGGCTCAGCGCCACCTGCGCACAAGGGGCGGGTCAGCGCCGGCGCGCCCCCGCCCCGCCCCGCCCCGCCCCGCCGCCCGCTCGCTCACCTTGGGACTCAGCTCCAGCCCCACCCGCTGGCACCAGCTCAAGAAGGCGGCCACCGGGTCCGCGTCCTCTCCGCGCCCGAGCCCCACCTGCGGCCAGCGAGCGCGACGGCCAGGCCCCGCCCAGGCAGGCCCGCTTGGGGCGGAAGACGGCGGCGCGTGCGCGCGCGGGGAGCGAGGGCTCTGGGTGGGGGAGGGGGCGCGCGGAGAGGGCAGGGGGCCCGCGGGGGGCAGCGGAGGGTCCGCGCAAGGGACCGCGCTCTGGGGCGGGGCGCGGCGGGGAGGTGGGCCCTGTGCCGGCTGCTCTCCACTCACCCGCCGGCGCTTCGCCTCAGTCGCCATGATCGGAGCGCGCGCAACCGCCCGGGCCCGCGGAGCAGCGCGCGCGTTTCCGGCGGCTCTGGCCACGCCTCCGGGAAGGGGCTTGCGGGGGCGGGGCCTATGGGCCTCGCCCAGCCGCGGGGACCACGTGGTTCCGGATTCCGGGTCTGGGGTGAAGACTATTGAAGGAGACGCCTTTCCCTAGTCCCGCTCCCCCCAATTGGGGTCAGAAAACGGGTGGTCCTAGTGCAGGAAGAAGGGCCCTGTGCTTTGGTGAGTACGCGAGAGCTAGGACCTCTCGGGGTGGAAGTCAAGAACAAAACTCTATTTCTGGATCCCAGGTCGAGTCCTGGCGGCTGGCCGGCGGCGGTAAACGCACGCGGGAGGTTCGCTAGCCTGATCACGATCTAACGCCTAGGGACTCGTTTGTGGACTGGACTCGTTTCCTCAGTCACGGGTGTAAGCGTGTGAGCGTTCTGGGGTGGCGCGGGGGGGAGCGCCTGGATTTAGAACAGACACCCCATCCCCTTCCTAACATGGCCCATCTTCTGCATCGCTCATATCAGGACTTTTTAACTTGCTTAGCTGCACATAGCAGGGGCTTAATATTTATTGGGCAAATTAATGAATATTGAATGAAACAAATGGTGGTTAAAACTGGGGAAATAGCATGCTGTCAATTTTAAGAAAATGAGGGGGTGGATGTGGCCCAAATGGTTGGGTGCCAGTCTCCCATATGGAGGGACCTGGGTTTGATCCCCGGGACCTTCTGGTAAAAATAAAAATATAGAAGGCACGCCGGGCTGCCAGACCCTGTAAGCAGGTGAGTCCCCCCGACCCTGTGCGTGGGTGCTCCGTCAGGCCCTGCCGAGACACGCAGCAAGATGATGACATAACAGGAGAGTGACACAAGGGAGAGCCAAGACAAGACATGCCAAAAAAACATGAACTAAGGCAGTAGGACACCTCTCTCCCATATCAGAGGTTCCCAGGATCAAATCATGGTGAAGACAGGAGGAGAAGGATGAGAAGAGAGGGCAGGAAACAGACACAGAGAATTGCCCAGACAATGGACACAAAACAGCAAAAACGTGTGTGTGTGTGTGTGTAAATGGATAAAAGTAAATAAATAAATCTTAAAAAGAAAATGAGGCAGCTACTATAGACGATACAGGAATGGGAAGTCAGACAAAACTCCCAGCCTTTGGGCAAATCCCTTATCCTGAGGCTTGGTTACTTCCCCTTGTAAAACTGATAGAATATCTACTCCGTAGAATTAGTGTAAGGATTAATAAAATAATGCATGTGACAAGTGTGTTACATATAATATAGAGATGGAAGGAAACAGTTCCTGTTCTCACCTTCCACCCTCAGCCCCACCTAAACCCAAGAAACCTAACCAAGACACCTCAACCCGGCCTCATCAGTCTAAACATGTTTCTTCAAAAGCCTCCTAGACATCACCACCTGTGCTTTCTTCTTAGTATCTTTATTAGTTTTTCAGCACAGTTAACTCTCTACATTGACAAGGATTTTCACTTGTTTTACATTTTCTCATCTCAAAGTCTCATGACACCAGCCACCAGAATACACAAAATTAGGCTCTTCACTTTTTACAGAGAGGAAAATAAACTCCATTAAAAGTTCACCTTGACCAAAGAAAGCAGACTATGTCTGATGGAAAATCGCACACAGGAGAACCCAATATACATATATATATAATGTATAGATATTTATAGATATCTCATCTGAAAGAACACAGGAAAAAATAATCCAAGGTTTGTAGTGCTATCTACAGTAAAGATTAGTTCTACCAGCTTTTCAAACAGTCACATTCAATATTCAAAGTAAGCACAAGAGTGAATAGAACTGGGGACAGACTAACACTCCGCCAGGCTCTAGAGTGATCTAGTAATGGCTTAGTTATAAAGGGGGGGTGACGTGTGCAGAGGAAACGTGGATGTGGGTGTCCCCTCAGCCTCACAACACCCCGCACACATCCTCCCTTCTCCATAGCCCTTCAGTTTTCATTGCTGTCTTCCTGCCTTTTTTTTTTTTTTTTTTTTTT
>JAQZBX010027611.1:0-15891 GCA_029593785.1 Cabassous unicinctus | reverse complement strand
TCCTGCCCCAGGATTCAGCAAGCCCAAGCCCCAGCCCCAGCCCCAGCCCCCTCCAGCAGTGTGAGAAGATGACGTGGGTCTGCGGTAGCCTTGCTCCGTTGGACCAGCTCTCTCCAGATCAACTCTTCTTCCTTAGTGATACCTATGTGAAAGCTTGGCCTAGGTTGGCCAGAATTCTCCTTAGAAACACGAAGGACCACCCCCTGCTGACTGGGTAAGGAATCTGTGGCAGCTCTCTGCCACTGTAGCCTCTGGCCACCAGCTGGCCACCAAAGGCGGTCACCCAAGCGACCTCCCAGCCTTTTCCCTCAGCCCCCAGGCAGGTCATCATGGAGACAGAGGCCTGCCCAAATGTTCAGGGCCTTGTCTCAGAAATGGGACAGGACCAGCAGGTGGCATACTGTTCAGGTTGGAAGGGTAGGTCTGTGGGGTTCCTGCCCTCAGGCTCCTCCATATTCTGACTTGCTTGGGCAGAGAAGCCCTGTTCAGTCCCTGCCTGCCCTACAGCACCAGCTGGGTCCAGAGAGCACCAGGAAATCGGCCGCCTCTTAGGCAAGGCCTGTTGTGGCAACTTTTCAGGTGATTGTCACATTACTACAAAACAACAACAGGTGTGCTTGGGGAGGGCCCTTCCGAGCTCCAGGACTCCTCCCTGGCCAGCACTCTTCACTGCTGTCTCCTGGCTCTCATGACAGTGCCTAAACTGGACCCCGTGCTCCTATGGTCTCAGCACCCACCACCCCCTAAAAACTCTACCCATCCTCAAACCTGTCTGCCCAAGGTTTTTCCTACCCATGCTCTTTCCTGCATCTAGGATACTAATCTGGATCCCAGGCAGAGAATGACTCAAATGCTTTCCTTAGCTAATCCCCTTCCTTCCTGTACTCGCACCCATCTGTCTGTGGGCCATAGGGAGTTGGGTGAGAGGGTCTAATTTAGCCAAGTTAACAAGTTGAGTGAGGTGGGGGGTGGGGAGGGGAAGCAAGCCCCTCAGACCATCTGGAGACTGTTCTGCTGCAGCATCTATGATGGATCCCTCATTTTTTTTTAAACAAAAGAGAAGTAACCCCATTTCCTCCCTTACACCCTCACAAAAATAAACTAAAGGGAAAATGAGCAGTCGCAAGGAGGGCAGGGGGGTGGCGAGTGGATGAGGGCGAGCGGGTGGGTGGGCATCTTCGGCGGGCAGAGGCTTCAACAGGACACCTCCATGGTGTGGTTGACCTGGCCCAGGCCCTCGCCGCTCTCCGAGTGGGTGCAGGCCTGCGGGCGGCCGCCGTCCGCCGAGCTGGCACTGGTGAGGGACGCGGTGCGTGAGCGGGCCAGCCGGGTCATGCTAGCCGAGGGCACTGTGGACAGAGACGGGACGGGCATGAGGATCGGTAGGTGGGTCCAGGCACTGGCAGGCGGGAAAAGGACACGCGCAAGCAAAAGCGGCCAGCGAGACCCGTCCTCCAAGGGCGGAGAGGCCCATCCCAAGCTGGGCTCTGGCAACTGCTCCACCAAGCCGGAGGCATGCGGAGCCAGCAACAGCGAGTGAGCTACAGGAGCCAGGGCCGGGCACGGGCCAGCAGGACCCTCTCTCAGGCTGCCGACCAGCACAGGCCAGTCCAAGGTGGGGCCTGACAGGGTGCGCCTGAGCTGGTGCAGGGACGCAACATATTCCCAACTCTGCCCATCTCAAGAGAATGAGTGGGGAGGAGGGAAGGTGTTAAGGATGCTTCTGGTAAGAAAGACAAGGTGTGGGGGTCTCAAGCAGACTTAAATCGACTTACTCAGTTTTACAAGTGACACTGGCAGGGAGCAGAGTCTACCCCCAGGAACTCATTGGGCCACCTCTCTAGCTCAGGCATGGCCGGGCACCACTGTCCCCAGGGCTGGGCCTCTAGTTCCGGCTCCCAGAGCTCTGGAAGCCACACGGCCCATGGCAACGAGAAGCAAGGCCGCTCTGAGCCCAGGGCAGGCCAGCACTGCAGGAGGGCAGGCATCGTTTGGGCTTTTGAGTTGAGCAGGACGCGGGAAGACTCCAAACCATAGCGAGATGCGGCCTGGCTGCAGCGCTGCACAGTGGGAGGAGGAGGGGGAGCTGGGCGTGGGGGGTCCATGCAGCAGGGGAGAGGGACCTTGGGGCTACCTGCTCCTCCACTCAGCCTCCGGTCCTTCAAGTATGCAACTAAGAGAGAAGACAGAGCCGGGGCGGGGGCGGAGGCGGGGGAGACACACAACACGGTGAAGAGCGTGCCCGGTGGACGTAAGGGCGTTGAGACGGGCCAGAGAGGAGGCAAAAGGACAGACACAGAGAGGGCTGGGGGCAGGGCCGGGGCCTCGGGAAGCCCACTCCGGCCCACCCACCCAGGCAGTGGCCCCTGCAACACAGCACAGACTGATTTTTATTCGCCCCGAGGAAGCCCCAACAGTGGGGTTGAGGTACTTCTCTCAGCCTTCCCCCTTCTCCAGCCAGGGCTGCCCACACCGAGGGGCCCGTGTTGACAAGGCTCCCGGTGGTCCATATTCTACTCTGAGCTGCTCTATGGGCCTCAGTCTCCCCATGTCTAGAAAGGGGGAGGCCTGAGCCACCCAACCATCCCTCTCGACTCGTGAGCTCCTGGCCGTATTTGTTCTGGGTCCCTGAGCACACGGTCCAGTACCCGACAAGCGGTGCTCGTTGGTTGTCCACAGAGGCTCACTGAGCACCGCCCCTGAGCAGCCTGGTGTGGGGCTGCCGCAGGGTCTCATTCCCAGCCCTGCCCCTCCTCGCCCCACTTCTCCACAGGGAGGCCAGGCCGCCAGCTCCCCGGGCCGGGAGAATTCTATTCCTGGATGTGTTCCCAGCCTCCCCCAACAGCCTGCCCCTCCTGTCCTCCCAAGGCGGCACAAGCTCTAGAGGCCGAGTCTGGAGGTAAAAAACATTCTAGGAGAGGAGATTTGCTTCCTGGGAGTCGAGAGCCAGGTGTGGGGGAGAGAGGAGGAGGGGCAACGAGATACACGTGTGTGAGAGAGCTTGCGTGACAGAAAGTGTGAGAATGTGTGGGTGGGTGAGCGTGTGTGAGAGCATGTGTCAGAGGATGTGAATGTGTGTCAGAATACGAGTGAGTGTATGGGTGTGAATATGTGTGTGAGAGAGTGTGTATTTGGGGGTGGGGTGGGGGGAGGCACAGCATAGCCTGAGAGTCATCTCTGGGCAAGGGGAAGTTTGGGGAGGGCAGGGGAGAGGAGCCAGTGCCATCCCAAAGCCCCTATTCCCTCAGGGTCTGCAGATACACCACCCCCTGGCCAAGCTGCCTTCAGCTCTCCCAGCACCCAAATGTCCCACTTGATTTCCCCATCCCTGGACTCAAGCCCACTCCTCCAGCACCCTGAGCACCACCCCGTGATGGAGGGACTTCTCAGTGCTGGGGGCCCAGCAGGGCTTGGAGGGTGTGCCTGCCTCTTCCATTCGGAGACAGGCCCCCAGGGCTGGGAGAAGTGCCCCTCACCACCCCACCTGCCCAGCACTGCCATGAAAACAGTGCCCGCGGCCTCCCCAAGGAGGAGCCCTGGGATGCTCAGTTTACAACTTGGGTGGAGCCACCACAGCAGGTCTTTGTGTGACCCCACCAACATCCTGGGCCCAGGTGACAAACAGTTCATATACCCACCCCAGCAGCACCTGACCCTGGGTGCCCACCCCAACCCCAGCCTTCCACCTGCCCACCTGTTCTAGTTTAGGAGTGGGACATACTTACTGTAGCCCATGCCTTGCAGGAAGTACTTGAAGGCTTCAGTCAGCTTCCCAGGCTGCAGGAGGGTGGGACAGACACAGGCTTTGACTGGCTGTCTGGGGCTGGGGGTGGCTGGAGGTTTCCCCCACCCCTGGGCTAGGTGATGTGAAGGAGGGAGGGCCAAGAGGCTCACCTGTGTGACCTGGGGGAGGCCCCCGGAATCTGCCATCTGTAAGGGAGAGAGTGGCGTGAGCCGAGCAGGGGCCACGCCATCCCCGGCCCTTCCCCACACGTACAGGCTCCCCTCACCGTCCTGCTCCTGCCCTCTCCAAGGCCCTGGCTGGGACCCCCCCAGGGCAGACCCTTCCCTGAGGCTGGGCCCATGGTGGGGGACCTGGCCAGGGGTGGGGAGGGAAAGCCTCACCTTCAGGAAGGTCGTGGTGGTTGGGTCCAGTTTGGAATTGCACTCGACCTGTGGGAAGGAGAAGGGCAAGGCACCCCATTCCCGAGGGTGTCAGGGCAGCCCTACCAGTTGCTAAGGTAGAGCTGGCTCTACTGGTGAGGCCCCTAAGACCTGGGAGAGGCTGCCCCTCCCTGAGGCTTTTCCTGCTAGGACAAGCCCCTGGACATTTTAGCAGCACCACCCTCCTAGTGGCCCGAGAACCCTCAGACTCCCCTCCGAGTTGCTGGTGGGGCAGGAGTGGGGCAGGGCCTGGCAATGTCCACGGGCCCCCTGGGTACTTCCAGACCCCTAACTCTCCAGCCGCCCCTGTGTTGAGGGGCACATCCCATTCCCAGGCTGCCTGGTCCCAGTGCTCCAAAGGAGGAGGACACACAATCCACAAATGGAACAGGTGCAAGAGGTGGTCAATGGGGACAAGCCATGGCGTTCATGAATTAGTTATTTCATAGTAAAGAAATCAAGTTTTAAAGAAAAAAGAGATCGAGGTGGGGGCTGCACTGCTGGGGAGGGACTGGGGAGGGGGCCATCGAGTGAGCCAGCCCTGGTCCCAGCTCCCTCCCACCTCCATGCCTCCCTCACCTGCTGCCTGGCAGGGGGTGAGGGTGCCAGGTGGCGATGCACAGCAAGATGGCGGGGGCATGGGATGAGACAGCCACCACCCAGTGCCTGCCCTGAGGCCACCCCCGGCTGGATGAAGAATTGATCCAGCTGGCCAGGGGGTCACGACCCCCTTAACTCCTACCTCCCACTGCCATCAGGGCACAGCCCCACACTCACCACCCCATCCTCAGCAGGTGCGTTGTCCCCGACCACCAGCATCACGGGGCAGCTGCAGACAGAGGACAAGGGACGTCTGGCCTGGGAATGGGGAGGCAAAGTCGGGGGCAGGCAGGAGGGCGCGGGGGCACTCACCGCAGCGTCTTGGCATTGGGCACCGTTCCGGGCCGGTTGATGTCCAGGTCTCTGCGGCTGGGGGAGGGGCAGAGGCAGAGATGGGGATCCCGGGCCTGGATGGGGGAAGGGGAGCCTCCAACCCTGACACTGCTGTGCTTCCAGCCACGCCCCGCCCCCCACGGCAATCATGGCTCAGCATCCCCGGGACCCCCAGGCTGGTAGCAGAGTCACAGAGCTGGGGCTCAAGACTCAGCTAGTCCTTCAGCAGGGAATCCTTTGTTCAAACAAGGCTTCACAGATCCTAATTTGTACAACGGAGAACCATGGACCTGCTCTGCATAAACAGGGGCCTTCGCCCCCTCATGTGTGACTTCTTCCGGCCCCTCCAATCCAAGCCAGGTGGGTTCTCAAACCCTGCTCTCCATTCCCCTCACAGGAACTCATCCGGTTGGGGATTTTCTGCCATCGGCCCCTCTCCCGGACCCCACAGGAGGCAGGGCCTGGGCCTCTTGTCCTCCACTGCTTTGCCAACACTGCATATAGCAGGTGCTCAGTAAGTGTTTGGAGGAGTAAGAGGAGAGAGGGTGAGTGAGTGGGGGGCCTTGTCAGCTGCCTGGCTGCCCCCCTGCAGGACTGTGCCCAGAGGGGCTGCAAGGAGCACAGCTTAAAAACCCATGCCCTCATCCAACCTCCTCCCCATTGTACAGACGCCAGCCCCACGGCACAGGGCACATGGGGTGAGGGATGCTGCAAGGTCCCCCAGCACTCCTGGTCCGCTAGGCCCGAGGGAGGAGGGGAGGACACAGCCTGAGGACCACAGTCCCAAGCTCTGCTCCCAGACTCCCTCCCTGTCCCTCATGGGAAGAGTGACCCTCTAAAGGCTCCCTCTGCTCATCTGAAAATGGGAGCGTCACCTCAGCTGCCCTGCCTCTTGGGGCTGGTTAGGAGGAGGGGTCTCCAACTAGGGTGCCAATCCCATCCTGCCCATACCTGTTGTACATGTTCCAGAAGAGCTGCAGGTTGGCCTGGTTCACCACGTTCCCAATCTGCTGCCGGTAGCTCTGGACCAACTCCGTGTTGCTCACCAGCTCCTCCTGGGCCCAGGGGGACGGACAGGGTGCATAGTGGGACAGGGACAGAGGGACACAGGTTCAGCAGGCTGGTGTGCAGGTGTCATGGCCAGAGCAGCTCTTGCCCCTTGCTCAGCAGGGTGGTGGGAGTGGGGGGAGAGGAGTGGAGGGGGTGAAACCTCAATAGGGGGGAGTGGGAGCGCCACAGAGCTGCGGGGGGGCCTCCCACCCCCATCTGTCCTTCAGGTGCTGCAGCGTGGATAACAGAGTAGCCCTGCTTGCCTCCTACTGCTGGACTGGGAGGGGACAGAAGCCCTGGGCGCCCCTGAGAGGGTGCAGGCAGACCCGGGCCCATCAGCAGCCAGAGGGGCTCTGGAGGCGGAGCCGAGACCCCCAGCCCTGCCAACCCTGCAAGAGCCGCCCCCTTACCTGGCTGAAGAGGTGGGATAGCACCGTGTCGGGCAAAGTGCTGGTCAGGCCGGAGAGCTGCAGGCCCAGGGGGAAGGCACCGTGAGTGGCTGCCCCTCGCCACCCCACACCCACCCGCGCCAGCCCCCTCACCTTGGTGGCAGCCCAGTCGATCCAGCCTTTGCCGTTGGGGTCGATGTTCATCAGCACCAGCCCCTCCACCAGGTCGGGGAAGATGAGCTGTGGGGAGGGGGACCCAGGGCTGGGGGGTGGGGGCAGGGCATGCAGGGAGCCCCAGTCCTCCCACCTAGAAAATGGGTTTGAAAATCTGGCCAGAGGAGGTGGGGACGCTTGGCAGAGTCTTCAGGGGCTGCTGATGAGCCGACTGGCTGCAGCTGGGAACATGCCTGAGCCACCACTTCCGGAACCCCCAGCTGGTCTCCCTACCAGGAACCTTTTCAAATCCTTTGCTTTATTTAAGGTCTACAACAATATCACTGCTTTCCAATCCCTTTTAATAGACCTTTGAAGATGTTGCTATTATAAAATCGAGTATTACACATTTTCAGTAAAACATCTTGTTAAGTTTTGGATATCAATTTTCTTTGCTTTTATAGAAAATGCAGCCCTAGTGATTTAAATGAAGAAGGAATGAGGGTGGATGTGGCTCAAATGGTTGGGTGTCCGTCTCCCATATGGAGGGACCTGGGTTCGATCCCCAGGACCTCCTGGTAAAAATAAAGAAAAAAATAAAAGCAGTTATGTATGACAGGAGAACAACAGAGAGATTGAGAGGTGACTACTAAGGGGTAGGTTTTTTTTGTTTTGGGTTCTAATGAAAATGTTCTAATATTGATTGAAGGGATGAACGCACAACTCTGTTATTATACCAAATGTCACTGACTGTACACTTTAGATGGACTGTATGGTTTATGAATAAGTTTCAATAAAATTGATTATATTTAAAAAATAATAATAATAATAATAAAAATAAATAAATGAAGAAAGAAACTGACCTTTTTAAAGCCTGTTTTGTGTGGGACATTGTAAAAGAGATCTGCATTTTCTGTTCACCTCTTTGGCTATGCGTAGGGGAAGATGATAGTACGCATGCAATGCTATAGTCATGTCAAGTTTGCCTTGAATGGTCTATAGTTAACACAAATGATTGCATGTTGAAAGTTTGAAAGTGGAGTTGAAAACACTTGGTCATTTCTTTGGAAGAACTGTTTTGAATCCTAAAAACGAGTCTTTGTTTTTAGAGACAAGAAGCTTGCGAGCTCCTACCCAACATGATGTTTTTTAAATATAACCTTTCAGTTTCACAAATGTAATATGTGTAACTCTTTGTTAATAAAATTTTTATTTATTAATAATTTATTTTAATTAGAATTATAACTTTATTAATATGTATCAATAAAATTGATAGAAAAAGTATAATTATAAAAAAAGTGCTATCATCAAGTGTGACAAATATTCCACACCAATGCAAGGTGTTGGTGGTGGGGTGGGGAATCCAATATTTTATGCATGATTTTTCTGTAAACCCATAACTTCTCTTATAAAAAAAGTCATTAAAAAATGACTTGCCAAAAATTATTCATGTATAAATATTACCTTAAATAGTGAAGGATAATCCTTATTTAGTGACTGGAGTGATTGCTTGTACAGTTTTTTGCTAATAGAAATTTTGGCTTTGGATGATGGTTAGGCATGTTACAATTTATAGTCTTCTGAGGAAATGTGTAGAAAAAGTAATCTCTTCAAAAAAGTTAATTTCTTTGGAGGAAAAGAGGGGAAAAGAAGGACTTTCCTAAATGAAGAGGTAGGAAAGGAGAAGGAGGAGGAAAGAGCAGAGGAAGTTCCCTGTGGGGAAAGGGGGGCTTCCAGGAGAGACCCACCCTGTGCCAGGGCTGGAGGCCACGGGGCTGGGGGTCATGGGGGTGGGGGAGGGACTCACTGCAAACTTGGCCAGGACATAGGCTCCGGCTCCCACTCCAATGCCGATCACGTACTTGAACCTGGAGGAGGGCATGGTGGGTCACTCCAGGGCTGGGGGTGCCATTTCCCAGATATGCCACCAGAGCAGGCTGGAGCTCAGTGGCTCTGTGGTAGTGGTGGGCATCTTGCAGAGACTCACCCAAAATGCTGCACCACGCTGGGGAGCATGGCGGCCAGCTGCTCCATGGAGGGGAACTGGTACCTGCAGGCAGAGAAGGCCGTCAGGGCCCAGGTGCAGGCTGGGGTGCGAAACTGGGGACAGGTGGAGGGGCTCCAGGTACCTACCCCTGGGGGAACTGCGACGCCCCCACTTGCTGCCCAGGGGCGTCCACGTGGCACACCACAAAATGCTTGGTGATCTCCTGCATGTCCTCAAAGTTGAAGAAGGTGTTGAAGCACAGCTTGTCTGCAAAGACATACCATATCAGCTGTGTCTGGGCGGAGGGGAGGCTGGGGGGGCTCTGGGAGGGAAGGGGTGATCAGACTCATGGTCCAACAGGGAAACCGAGGCCCAGAGGGCTAAGGCCACAGAGCTAAGTTGTGAGCCGGCTCTAGAGGGCCCTGTGGGAGGGGCAGGGCCTCGCGGCAGAGGAGGCCGAGGGAGCTGGGGCACTTACGGTTGAGGCCCACGTCATGGTAGGTAAGGATGGCAGGGCGGTTCCCTTTCGGGGAGCCCCGGATCACCACGTGCAGAAGGCCATAAGGCGTCTCAATGTCATGCTCCTGCAGGGGAGACAGCACTGGGCACTCTGGGCAGCCCCCACTGCTGGGGAACGAGGAAGTCTGGGGCTGTTGGGCCTGTGGTGGGGCCCCCACCTAGAGCATCCCGTGCTCCAATCCCAGCCACCAGGTGTTTGGCACAGCGACAACGGGAACTGTTCTCCATGGAAAAGTAGTGCCGGCCTCCTTTGGTACCAGCCAGCAGGGCGCGCTGCTGCGGCTGCCCTGACCCAGCCCCTGCCCTTCGCTGAGCCCTCCAGGGTCCAAGGGGGCCTATCTTCTCCATCTCTGCAGCCCCTGCAGGACAGCCTCCCCGCCGACCTGACCCCACTCTCGCCGTGACCCCCTCCTAGTCGGAACCCTTCAAAGTTCGTCTCCGGCAGGAGAACACGCTCAACAGCCCTGCCTGGCGTCCTTGCTAAGCACACCCACGCCAGCCCCTGCCAGGCCCTTGCTTGTGCAGTTCCTTCCTCCTTGAATGCCCTTCCCGTGCTCCAAGCAGGGCCAGGTTAGAGACCCAGCCCTTCCCCAAACGCCTGCCGCAGTGCCTGCTCTGGGGTCCTCCTGAGTTCACACCCTTGGCTTTGCTGCTTGGGTCCCTGAGGAAGCGGAGCTGGGTGTTATGGGTTCAAGCCCTGGCTCTGCCACTCACGGTGTGACTCTGAGCAGGCATGTCACTCCTCTGTGCCTCAGCCTCTCATTCTGGAGCCACCTCATAGGGACTTTGTAAGAACGAACAAGTGGATGTCTGCAAAGCACCTAGCGCTTGGAGAAGGCTCCAGAAAGGGGGTTGTTGTGCCTGGGCAGCCCTGAGCCCTGGGCGATACCCCTGCTGGCTGGTCCCTCTGCAAACTGGGCATTCTCAGCCACTCAATTGGGAGACTCCAAGAAGGTATGTCAGAGCTGATTAAACAGCCCCACGGGTGACCCAGGGCCCACAGTGGGTAGTCCAGTGAGTCGGACGTGGGGCAGGAGCAAGGTGACTGTGCACCTACCGTGTACAATCCTCGCCTAAGGAGGAGCTCTTTCCCACGTTTTTGCAGATGGAGAAACTTAGGTTGAGAGAGCCGGGTGGGCCAGGGGCCAGCCCATGGGTAGCCCACCCCGAGGCACCTCTGATCTGGGGCAGCCTTCCCCTGCCCGAGGACGCTGCTCGCTCCTGGCTCTCTGTCCCAGCCAGCATGGAGGCCAAGGCGGGCAGGCAGGCATCTTTGGGGGCTCTTGAGAACAGCTGTGAAGGGCAACAGCCTCAGGCAGTGGGAATGAGGCAGGGCCTCCGTCAGGAAAGGGGTCACCCAGGCGGCAGGAGACAGCTCCTCCTTGGGCCTGGGCTTGGAGGCCCAAGCCTGAGCCTCGGGAGGGGAGTGACGAGGTGGTGCCAATCTGAGGCCAAAGCCCCACCCCAGGAGCCACATTTGACTGTGCAGCCCTGCTTATTTGCCAGGTGCCCTCCAGGTGGGCCCCGCATCCACCACAGCCTCCCACCTCTCAGGCCTGTCCTCCCTCAGCCGGTCCAGACAAGTAGCACCTTCTGCTCACTGACCACTGACCACTTGCTGGACACTTTTCACATGTCTTCTCATTTACGGCTCACATGAACACACGCCACAGAGGAGGCAACTGAGGCCCGGAAAGGAGGAATGACTTGCCAAGGTCAAACCCAGGAGCCAGCCTCAGGAGCCAGGGGCAGGAGCTGGGGGCTGCATCTTCTCAGAAGCTCAAGTTCCACCCAAGAGACTTCCTGAGCAGACCACCTGCCCCTGCTGGGGGAAGGGGGGGGGGTCCCTGCCACATCCCCCTCCCCCATGCTGTCTCAGCTGTGAAGGGGGTGGAGTTTGGAGGAGGGGCCCACAGTGCTAAGACCCGCAATGCGCTTCCTGCAGCATAAAGGAGCTCACCACGGGGAATCGGAATCTGGGCTGGCCCTGCCCTCCAGGAGTCAGGGCCAGGGCAGCCTCTTCCCACACCCAGACCTCCACCCTGGACGTGGGTGGGTGTGGGGATGCCTGCCCCTGCTGCTGTCGGCACCCAGCCCTGGTGTGGCCACCCAGTCACCAGGGCCTGGACTGAAGACAGTGGATCGGACAGCTGAAGGCAGCGCTGATCCCACCGAGGCATCCCCAGGATGCCCATGACCTTGGCCACACCTTCCCACCAACCTCCCTGACCTCCTGCACTGCCTCCAACTCTTCGGGGGAGTAGCTCAAACACAGTTTAGCCTGATAGAAGCCGAGCATTCCTGTCCACAGTGGGGGGGAAGGGGCGGGGGGGGGCAGGGGATGAGGACTGTCGCCCAAGGGGAGGGGGACGCCACAGTCCATAGACCCAAGACACTGGAGCACCCCAATCCCATTGGCTCCCGGTGATGTCAGAGCCCAGCCCCTGCCTCCAGGTGGGCGCTGGGGCGGGGCGTCACATTCCTTCCCTGCTGGCCTGTCTCCCCTCCCCCATGACCTTGAGGCCTTCCAAGCTGGCCTCCGGAGCAGGAGGGGGCAGAAGCAATTCTTCCCATCAACCACATCAATAATTCAGGGGATGGGGTCTGCACGGCGGGTAGGCGCTGATGTTGTCACCTCGGTCTGGGGTGCCTTTACCTCTCCCTCCAGGAGGACACCTGCCCCGGCGACGGGAGGGGGCGTCCTGGTGCCCACGTGGAGGCTGTTAGCCCCTTGGGCTCATGGACCCAGACTGCCCTCTCCCACCCACGAGAAAAGGCACTGCGACCCCTCCTCCTCCCCTCTCCCGCAGGGGCCGCCTGAAGGGGACCCTTTGTGGCACGGCGCCCACACCTCCCCCGCCCTGCCCGGCTGGCACCATAGGGCCCTGGGGACCGCCGAGGAAGAACCAGGCTGACTGTCTCCAGTCCAGCCCCCCAAACACCAAGACAACGCCCCCTCAATCCCTCCCCCCGACAGATGGGCAGGTGGGCAGGACCTCTGCCGGGACACAGCCACCCTCGGACGCATTCTGGCCGGCGGCTCAGAGGCCCCCCTCCCCCAGGGCTGACGGGGTCGTGGGCGCCTGGGCAGATACCAGCCGGGCACACGCAGGCAGAGGGCACACGCCGTGGCGATGTACACACACTGGCACGCGTGTGACAGCCCCTGGGTCCCTGCGGCAGCACAGACAGCTCACAGACAGCACATTTCGCTCCCCTACCACACGCTCCTCCAGGCCCTGAGAGCGGCTACCCTCAACCCCTCCTGCAGGCCAGGGCCACCAGGGAGGCCCCAGGCAGAGGATGCCCCTTCCTCTGCTGCCCTCGCGCCCCCAGGGCCGCCACTCACCCCATCCCAGCACTCGGGCATCTTGCCGAGGGAGGCGCCCCCGCCTCGACCAGGAAGGGCAAACAAAGGCCTGAGTCACTCGGGCCAGCGGGAGGGGGCAGCTCGGTGGGCGACGGTCGGCGGTGTGCAGGGCCACCGCTCGGGGCCACTTATACGCGCTCCTGCCCGGGCGAGGCCGGCCCCTCCTCCCGCCGGGTTCCTGAGCAGCCACTCGCTGGCCCGGGGCCCCCGCTCCCAGACTGGCTGCCGGGAGGCACCTCCGGCTCCCATTGGCTCCCGAGGCCCTCACTCAGCCCCGCCCCGCCCCTGCTCCTCCCGCCGCATCCGCCACAGTCCCCAGCCCATGGCTCTCTCCGCCCCCAGCACCCAGGCTCACGCCCACAGCTGCAGCTGCACACGGGGTCCCAGGAACACACAGAGACGAGGCCACACACGCAGGGTGTCCTCCGTCAGGTACACAGGCACACGGGAGCCTCTCACAGACACACACACCACGCAGGGCAGGCAGGACACGGGCTCGGCCCTGGTGGGCACAGCCCTTGACCCACCCCCCGAGAAGGCCCCGTGCCCAGCATGCAGCGGATTAGGCCCCCAGGCCCAGCCTCCCACACAAGGCCTGGCTCACTTCACCTTGAGCAGGCCTGGGGAGTCACTGCTGCCGGGGGCAACCTGTGCCATGGCCCTGCTTGGAGGGGTGGCTCCTCCCTCCACACCCCCAGGGCCTCTCCTAGGGCAGCTCCCACTCTGCCTGCATGCCCAGAGCCTGCCCCCACTGCTGAAAGGGGCCAGGGGGCCTGGGCAGATTGCAGGACCTGGGGGCATGGGGGGTGCACACTCCAGCTCTGCCCTCCCACCCCATCCTGCTGCAAGAGGAGGAGGAGGGATAAGGAGCCGGCATGTCACCGGCTCTTTTTTTTGGGGGGGGAGGGGGCAACCAGGGTGGGGCTGGGCTCTGTGTCCTGTCCTCCTGGCCAGGATTGGGGGTGGTGAGCTAGCCAGAGGCACGCAGGAAGATCAGAGGAGAAAGGGGAGGTATGGAAAAGTCCAGGAGTAGAGGAAATGGGCCAGGGAGGTGAGTAGAGGCGGGGAGCCCAAGGACTGAGCAAACCGGGAGTGACAGAGAGGAGGGAGGGCTGGACGCCGTGCCCCCATTCTGTCTCGCTGGTGAAGGAACATGCCACTTGCCCCAGCCTGCATGGACAGCCCCGGCCGCCCTGGGGAAAGGTGGGCGACTCCCCACACCTGGGCGCCTGACGACCCGGTCAACACCTGCTGTGCATGATGTCCTGGCCATGCCCCCTTCCTGGGGGGCACCAACAGCTGTCCCTCCCCTCTGACATCTTGCTCCGGGGACTGGGAGCATGTTTCCTGCAGCTACCTTGGACAGGGCAAGGCTTGGACACCTGGGCAGCTTGCAAAGGCATAGCCCTACCCTCTGCCCTGCTCACAAAGTCTTCCCAAAGGCGACTTGAACGAGGAGGAGGGGTGGCCTCCCCTCTCCCCATGAGTGAGCAGTCGGGAGAGCAAAGCTTTCTACCACCAAGGCCCTGCTCCCCCTGGCCCCACCCTCCCTATAATACCTGCCCCAACCTGTGACCTCCGAGTAGCTTCTCCCCACCCTGGGACCCAGGTGAGAAGCTGACCTCTGACACAGCCCCACTCTGAGGCACAGCCCCACTTCTGCTCAGCACACTGGCTGCAAATCACACAGACCTGGGTTTAAGTCCCAACTCCCCCAGCCTCTAGCTGGGTGACCTTGGATGAGTTTTTTAACCTCTCCATGCCTCAGGCACAAATATAAAACTGGAGTTGTGTCTTCCTCACAGGACTGCTATGAGGATGAGAAAAAAATAGCAGGAATCGCTGCTGCAGACCTAACCCCACCCCCTGCCTAGGCCGGGGTAAGGGAGAAATGGAGCAATCCATGTGCCTCTGGAATCTACCCGTTGCCTCCTTCCTCCTCCCTGGAGACTGTGCAATGTTGTGGCCCCACAAGGCAGGCTCAGCTCCTGCTCCCTCTCACGCCATGGTTAAGAGCAGGACTTTAGAGCCAGCTAGACCCAGGCACCAGTCATAGACAGCTCTGCCACTTCTTTGCTGTGTGACCTGGGGTCAGTCACTCAACTTCTCTGAGCCTCCATATCTGTAAATGGGAGAAAGAGTAGTGCCTATTTTTGTGCCTATTGCATAAGTCATCTTCACAAACTGTGATGATTTGGAACTGTCTGTACCCCAGAAAATCATGTTCTTAAAGCTAATCCATTCCTGTGGGTGTAAACCTATGGTAAGCAGGTGTTCAGTTAAGGCATGGGCCACCGTGGGTCGATCTTCTTACTGGAGTCTTTTATAAATGGGATGAATACGAGAGAGAGAGAGAAAGCCAAGGAAGCTAGAAGCTGAAAGCGACGGAGCGCAGAAGAGAAGAGAGAGGCCAGCAGATGCTGCATGTGCCTTGCCGTGTGGCAGGGGAGCCCAGGCTGCCGGCAGCCAGTCTTCAGGAAGTAACCATCGCCTTGATGGCGCCTTGATCTGGACACTCTCGTGGCCTCAAAACTGCAGGCGTGTAAGCTGATAATTCCCTTTATCAAAGCTAACCCATTTTATGGTGCCTGCTTCCAGCAGCTTAGCAAGCTGAAACAAAAACCTACAAAAAAACAAAACCATTACATACAAACGAAGAAACTGGGCCCCAGAGAGGTTAAATGATGTTCCCCCTCAGCTAATCAGCCTTTAAAATTGGCAGGCAAATAAAAAATAAAAAAAATAAGGGGCAGGGGCGGATGTGGCTCAAATGGTTGGGCGTCCGGCTCCCATATGGAGGGACCTGGGTTCCATCCCTGGGACCTCCTGGTAAAATAAAAAAAATAAAATAAAATCGGCAGGCAAACACTTACTACAATGCCTATCACAGGCCAGGCTTTATTCAAGGACTGCACCTCGTTTTAGCCTCGCAATGCCCAGAGGAGGACACTGAGGCACAGAAAGACTAGGTAAGTTTCCCAACATCACACAGCCAGTGAGCAGCAGAGCCAGGGACCACACCAGTCTGGCTCCGACTCCATCCTCTGGGGCCAGCAGGCTGTACTGCCTCCCCAGTCACAGTCAACGGCCGCCAGCCAAGGTTCTGAGCTGCTGCCCCACTCTTGAGGTGGCCAAGGTGGAATGACTTGTGCTTGAGGTCATGTGGCCAGTAAGTGGCAGGCCAGGACCTGGACCCAGGTCTGCCTGGCTCTCACTTGACTCTCTGCCTCGCTCCCTCCCCCACTGGCTGAGCCCACTGAAGCAAGAGCCTGCCACTTTGGCCCAGATAACAGCCATCCTCGTGGCTGCTTTTCCGAAAAAAAAAA
>JAQZBX010027610.1:0-28266 GCA_029593785.1 Cabassous unicinctus | reverse complement strand
AAAATCTTCCTTGAAACTGGGCCTAGGGCTGCTCACTACTGTGGGTGGGCCATGAATTCCCCCTGCATCTCAGGCCCCTCTTGCTAGGGGAGGTTTGTGTCTGAGCTCACATTGACTTCCCCTTACTGTGTCTCTTGCATAGTAATATACAGCTGTGTCCTCAGCAGTCATGGAGCTCAGAGAACTGGTTCTTGGAAGTGTCTCTTGATGTTGAGAGTTGGATTTTGAGGGTGAGAGCATAGGCTGTACCCCCATTATACCATATTTCTGACAACCACTGCAACCTCTTCCCTGGGTTTAACAGATCCATGCCCAGCAGTAACCTCTGGTTGTGATAGAGAATCCAAAGAGAGAGCAGGTGAGAGAAAGGGTCTGGGAGGGATTCACCAGTCTGGGGCCTGACTCCTGCAGCTGCAACTGGAACAGGGCACCTGAGGACAAGGAGAACCATAGGTAGTCCTGTTCTCAGATGCATCATCCCCTTTACCTTCATGTCTGAATCCTGGGAAGCACAACTAGAAAAAGGGAGAACCACAAGGGCTTCGTGTTCCTTTGTATAAGGCCCATGGCCTGCAGAAAATATTTTCCTGTTTCAGGGCGATGCTAAATTTAAGTCCATGTGTTGTGTTTTCATCCATTGGCCCAAGTGGAAATTTGCACAGGGGAGGTACTTTTGTATGTAAAGGTCAAAGTTGCCAGGGGAGTTCCCTGTATCTGGGGTTTCTCTGATAGGAAGATGTTGGTTGAGCTCTAGGAGAACACAATCCATTTGTTGGGGTTACACTTCACTAAGTACAGTGATTTCTTTTTACAGGCTGTAGAAAAACTTCAAGAAGGAGCTGATAAGGGAGGCATGTGCAGCCAAGGAACATGGATTTCTTTTAATTCAGTCAGTGTGTCTCTACTCTAATGGATATACATATTTATCTAATATCCAACACAAACACATGGACAATAATCTGCTCAAGAAATAAGCAGGTACCTCTTCTGTCACCTGACTTTTATTGGATAGCCTAAAGTTTTGAAACAGCAGATGAATTATGAAACACAGTGAATTCAGACAAATTGAATTCAATCAAATATGAGTCATATTTCAGAATGAATTTATTTGACTCACTTAATGTGTGAACATTTTTTCCTAGGAATGTACTTCTCTAAAATGTATACTTAATAATTATTGTAGAGTTGAAATTGCTCCAGTCAATCTCTCATGTAGTTTATTTTTATCACTCCTGGCAGGTTGTTAAACCTGCTTATTCCCTGTACTTAGCTGAGTCCATAGGGACACCCTGCACCTCAAGATTTCCTCCTTCAGTAAAACTTTAAGGAACACAATCCCTCCACTGATTTACATATAGAGACAGTCAGTGAAAGGTAGTCAACACACTGATAAGTTGGATCAGTGTTAGAGGTTGAATTATGCCTCCCTAAAACTCATGTGTAGTCCTGTGAATGTGGCTTTATTTGGAAATACCTTTAAAAATGTTAGTTAAGATGAGGCCAAACTGGGTTTTATTGGGCCCTAATCCAAAATGATTGTTGTCCTTTTAAGAAGGAAAGCATTGGACACAGAGAGACTGACTCAATGAGGACACCATGTGATGACTGACTTAGGAATTGAAGGCCCAGGATCTTGGGCAAAGCATCAGTGACTAGCAGGAGGACAGGAAGGATTCTCCCCTAAGGACTGTAGATTTATAGACTCCTGACCTGCAAATCAGTGTATTTGTACTGTGTTAATCCACCCATTGTGTGATTCTTTCTTGCAGCAGCCTTAGGAATCCATCCCAGAAAACCTCAATTCCTGCTTTCTGTTTTAATGCCAGTGAATTCCAGGTTTTATTTCAGGGGAAATAACACATAGATCCTTGTCAGTATAGCCCCACAGTGAATAGTTTACAGAGGGGACAAGCTCAAAGTGATTAGAAGGCAACACCCTGCCAAGGAATCAGGCCCCTTGAAAATCACATGTGAGCTGCCCTCTTGAGTCCTGTGTCACTGAATCTTGTGATCATGGCTGTGATCCCAGAAGCCTACAGTGGCAGCTCCATCCCCTCCTTCCCTGTGACCCTGAGGATGTGACCTCACTTCTATGTGATTCAATCTGACAAGGCACAAATTGGGGTTTCAAGCAGAAATTTCATTTGTAAATTTCAGAGAAGGTGCCCAGAGCTGTTTGCTGTCACCATCACTGTCATTGGTTTTAACACTGCCCTGGGATCCAGAACATGGGAACCAATGTGAGCCCTCACCTCTGACCAACACAATTCCACAAGGGACAGCTGCTCTGGTCCTGACAGTGACATGTCACACCTGTGTCACTGGGGCAGGTCAGACCCTTCAGCATCAGTGACCCAAACTATGCATTGACCAATTTGGATCCTGTTATTGATGACAATTCTTGATTACCTTATCATTCACCATGCCAGTGACTGTGTCTGAATATCTGGGAGACTCCTTGGAATGGGGCCCTAGGGGTTCCATAGCATCCTGTTTTTGATCTCCCTGAAGAGTATGCTGGGTTGCTAAAGACAATTCACTATGTCAAGAGATGGTATCACCAGTGTGTGGTGTCTCTAAAGAGCAGTCTGAAGCCAAAGGCATAGCCAGGTAACACTGGGCAGAGACACTTAGGGAAACGCCCTGTGAGCACAACAGGAATCTCCCTGCAGGGCAGAAGCTGGGCTGCAGGGGACACTCAGGTCCCATGGAGCACAGGTCCCAGCCCCAGTGCATGTGCAGGGGCCCCCAAGCAGGTACTTCCACTTAGAGTCTGAGGTCTACTTTTTGGAAACACAACATGGCTAATGTTGAGTCTAATAATATTCCACTCCTTTAGGAGCATTTGCCTACTT
Source organism: Cabassous unicinctus (assembly GCA_029593785.1). NCBI lineage: Eukaryota > Metazoa > Chordata > Mammalia > Cingulata > Chlamyphoridae > Cabassous > Cabassous unicinctus. The sequence goes on along the minus strand of JAQZBX010027610.1, from coordinate 25,411 downwards.
CAGTAAGGCAAAAGGAAACACATTTTAAAGGGGGTGTTTCTGGTTTCGTATAGATGCCTTAATAGTAAGGAGCTGGAGAAAAAGGATGGTTTATTAATTTAATGCATCCATAATTTTGTAAGACACACTTATTGCCTGATTATTGTTCATGTTCTCTACATTTTACGGTTAAAATAAAAATCAGCCATTGAAAGAACCTTCCCTTGGGGGCAGGTTCTTCTCGATGGTTGAGCATGTGCTTCACATATATGAGGTTCTGGTTTCAATCTCTGGTATCTCCTAAAAGAAGAAAGAGGAAAAAAAAAATGAAAAACAGCCTTCCCTGCTCTCCTCAACATGAGCTCCACCAACATCTTACCATTCTCACTCTGGTCATGGTACTTATTTCCTAAGTGTCTGAGACATATATTTATCAAGTATAGTGCTAATTATAGGTTCAAATAAAAGGGGCAGAAGAGCCATGTGTAGAGAACCTATAAATGAGCCTAACTCTGTTACACTGGTGAGTATAAATACCAAAGTAAGGCTCACTGACACGGTGCCAAAGTCCTGAGTTGTCTGCCCTGCTTATAGTTTCTGGATGTCTCTAGAGCTCTCAGGAGCCCCACTAATTATTATTACTCTACTATAGACCTATTATTATTCTAGCAATGGAAGAAATCTTATCATTGATATAAAGGAAGTGGTCACCAGAGGTTCTAATAGATGGGAGAGGGAAGAATAGTTGTAATATGGGGGCATATTTGGGTCATTGGCTTGTCCTGCATGACATTGCACTGATGGATACAGTCCATTGTATGTTTTGTCATATCTTACAAAATTGTTTGGGACAGAGTGTAAACTACAGTGTAAATTGTAGTCCATGGTTAGTAGCAATGCTGCAATACATTTTCATCAATTGTAACTCTGCTCCTGCTCCTGTGTTGGGCTGTGCTTGTCCCCTAGTGGTCCAGATGGCCCCTGCAGCCCAGCCCTTACTGCTTCCCTGCAGGGGAGTTTGTGTCTGGCCTCAGGCTGACTTCCCCCCCTTGTGCCTACACAGCTTTCTGGTTGGTCATTTCAAGAGAGGCTGTGTTCATAAGGATGTCCCTAAGAACTGTGAATAAACCTAAATTGATGGAGCATACATTGAGTATTTCTAATTGGTTTACTCACTATTGCCACCCACCCCTTCTCCTGTCCTGGCTCCTGAGAGGCATAGTTCATTACATAATCAGAAAAGATGAATCCAGATGCTTTGCAGGAGAGGTTCAGAGGACTACCCACTGTCTCCTATAAGCCCCTAACTCCACAAGCTGAGCACTGCACAGGACACCTGCATACCCAGAGACAAAAGAGTAAGGACAAATAATGTGGAGCAGTCACAGCTGAGCCTCATGCAGAAGTGAGGTTACCTCTGACAGTGATTAGCAGGGAAGCCCAGATCAGTGCAGCCCCCAAGGGGGTAGTACCTGAGGAAGACACAGATATGGGCTGAGCTCCTCAACAGGTGCAGAAGAGACTGGTGAACTGCTTTCCATGAGCAGAGGCTGCAGCCAAATTTTCATGTCTCTTTCCCTGTGGACACATTTGAGCTGCACAGCAGGACCTTTGGAAGGAAACAGATAGAGATGGAACAGACATATCCATGGCAGCAAGAGTAAAAACTGTAGATATCTCCTCAGGACAAGAAAGAAGGGTGCTTGGAGGAGGTGGGGCAGAGTGAATACAACATTTCAGTGTTTCGAGAGAGATTGCCCTAGGCCCCTTGATTCAAGGAAAGCAAGGCCAATGGACAAGCCCTTGACTGTCACACCAGGAGGCCAAAGCAGACACAGAATATATCCATATTTGACACTTAGACCTTGAAATCTAATGGACATTTCACTGATGAGTTTCACATTTGATTGGAACCTATGACCTCTTTTTGACTTCCAGTTGATCCCTTCTAGAATGGCAATATCTATCCTATGCTTGTCCCACCAACACATTCATAAAACTAACATTTTTTTTTTTCTAATTTTCACAGGTCAACAGATTCAGAGGAATTTTCCCTAGGTTGGAACACACTCATAACTGATTTTGATGACATAGAATAAGTACTGAAATGAAATGACTTCAGATCTTCATGAAATTCAGATGGGGTAAACGTATTTTTCATCTACTAAAAATATGTCTATGACATCCAGGGGGCAGAATTTGGTATTCATTTTTTTACTGGCCAAAGACATATCTTAATATTAATCTGTGTTCCTGTGGGTATAATTCTATTTATAAATGGAGCCCTTTGAAGCTGTATTATCTATTAAGGTGTGAACTCATATTTGAGGATAGGGTCTTCTGAGATACATTTCATGTGTGGGCAAACTGAATGAAGTTAGATAATCTACATATCTGAAGGCATTTTTAAGAGCAGAAGTTTGGACTCAAAGAAAGGAGTGAGAAGTTGGAAGTCAGGGAAAATGGAGAGATTGTAACACAATAGGAGGCAGAAATAAAAGCCAATGAAGCACAAGGATTGTTGCTATTCATCAGCAAAATGCTAGAGATGTCAGGATGGAAGCATATTCTTGCTTGTGCTTTGATTGTGGATTTCCAGCCTTTGAAATCTGTGTGCTGGTACATTCCTCTTGTTTAGCCAACCAGTGTATTTGCAATAATACCATAGCAATTTAAAAGAATGTTCCCTAAATTCTTAGGAAAGAATTTCCAAATAGGAAATGAAGGACAAGCAGTTATGCCTCACCAATCTTTAGAAATATTGTTTTCAATTGATTCCCAATTTTCATAGCACTCATATCCCTGAAATATGGCATGGACCCTCTGAACTGATGAATAATAAATTAAAATCTTATTGATTATGGCATTGCAAGTTGGTTTGACAAAATAAGCTCTAGAGATCATACCCAAGTCAACATATTTAATGCAGCCCAATGTTAACAAAAATGGTGATTGCAAGGATTGAAGTAAGCTGTATAAGACTTACAGAAATGTTGATTTTCTCGAGTGCTACTCCTTTTAACAGGCATATTTGGTCTGCTTTTAAATTTGGATAGACTTATGACACCTCAAGTTAGATTATTATGATCATAATGCTGTGATTTTACACATTATGATCCCCATACTCAATCTTCTTGAAATGACTGACTCCATTCAATGAGAAACTGAAAATATTTTGCTCACATATGTTTTGATAATATTTTCTCTTTATTGCACACTTCAACAAACTATCAGTATCAACCTAGTGAACTTATTGAATATAAGATGCTTATATATCAGCTACTATAAAATAAAAAACAATGAATTATTTGAAAAATATTTGTATATATGATACCAGAATAAAAAATTTAAAAACATACAACTCTAAAACATAAAAGGTGAACCCTGATGTAAACATGTAATAGTATAATCAAAACAATATTTTTTCATCAATTGCAACAAAAGTAAGACACTAATGCACAGTGCTAATAATAGGTAAAACTGGGTTTGTATGTGGGTGTATATATGGGAAATTTGTACTTTCTGCATGCTTTAGATATAAACCTATGACTGAATTAGTGAATATATAATATTTTATCATTATGCTTGAACAATGCACTTAGAAAATAAGGATGCTATTAGGCCTAAAAATTGAATGTTAAATATTGTGATTATATCCAGAGGAAATTCAGTGTTTACTTGTATTGCACCTGTTTATGGTTTTATGTTCCCATGATAAACCAATAGAACCTAATTTATTTGTGTTATTCATTCATTTAGTCATGGCAGCTGCACTTTTTCTGTTCACATGAGAGTTCCAATAACAGGCCCCACAAGGTGGATGTTTCCACCTCCAGCTACTAGAATTTTATCAAGGACTGGCTTATGGAATGACATTCTTTCTCTTAAAAACCCCATGAGATAACTCTGTAGTTTGTACCTTTAATACAAATTCTACAAGATCACACCAGGCATAGGCAAGATATCATAGGCAGACCCTGGTCAACCTGCACTTGAAGATTAAGTCAGCAAGGTCAGCTGAGCCCAATTTTCTACCTACATGAGTTGGAAAAATGCACCCTCCACCTGCCGGGGCCTCCCTTTATGCTGCTCACCTCAGTACATCCACAGCATCCCAGATGATAATGGTTCTTCTTTATGACTGCTTACAAAACAAACAGAAGGAAATATATTGGCTGGTTTCTTTACATATGGCAAAGCATTTTCATATTTCAAAAATTTTAAAGTAAAAAATGTGCATATATTTTCAAAACAAAATGAAACACTGAGTGAACAATAGTTAAATTTGTCCATGAATTGCCCTCTCTTTCCTGGCTAATGAATGATAAGCAACATGGCCCCATCACCCTCCACCATCCAATTCTGAATACATCACATCTGCCACCCCATAGAAGACAGCAGTGCTTCTCCCACAGTTAATTTAGTATTTCCTCCTTGAAATGAGCCCATATGTGTATCCATGTAGTGGCAGCTATGCAAGAATGGAAACATCTCAATGAAGCATATCAATCTTGAACATTTCCACTAGAATCTCCAGGATTAAACACTCGTGTTTTGTAAGGAATATTTTGTAAAGCACATGGGTTTTGACCTGAACCATTATGCAAGGCATGAAAATTGCTCCTTCCTGACATTGTTGTGATTGAGGAAAAAGGGAATTATTTTTCCCTTTAGAGTATTGAAGGGAAGTAAATGAGTGAGGATAATCAGGGAGAGGGTAGGGAAAGAAACAGATTTCTTAGACATATGGCCATATGGAAGCAGCCACCTCATGCAGCAGTTATCCTGCATCCTGTGTGCTATGGTCATTGTGTGGGGCACCAAGGACTCAGGTCACAAAGAAATACTTGGTTGTGTCCTCCAGATCTCACAGCACACTGGGAGTGAATCAGCAGCTCACCCCAAATCTGCAGGAATTGGAGGTGGTGTGACAGTTTGAGCAACATAAGAGTTCAGCATGATATTTACTTCCCATTTGACCTAACAACCATTATCTGCATGGATAGAAATACCCATTTGTATAACCCACATCACACACCGTAGACAGAGGAGAAGATTGCTGTCAGTGGGAAGTAAGGATGTCCCTGAACCTTTCACAGATAGGAGACACAGCCTGAGCCACAAACTGTCTTCCAGGTAAGGAGCTTAAGCACTGGAATTTAGAGCACAGGAACCACATCACCCATTGTCAGGGAGATGAAGGAGCAAAGATTAGGGACAAGCCCAAAGTACTGAAGAGTAGACACCCATCCCAAGGAACAGAGAGTGTATGCAACTGCAAGAACGATGGTTCCATCTATCTGCTTCGTGGGATCTAATCTCTCTCTCCATTAGAATCAGAGAGGACATCACCATCCCAAAGTCCTCAAGATTGAGGAATGAACAATGAACTAAATTAGACTTATTATTCTCCTATTATAGACTTATTATTCAAGCAGTGGAAGAACACTTATTATTGATGGGGGCAGTGGCCACCAGAGGTTCTGAGGAATGTGAGAGGGAAGACAATGTATAATATGGGGACATTATGAGTACATTGGGGTTGTCTTGCATGACATTGCAGTGATGGATACAGGCCATTATATATTTTGTCATAATCTACAAAACTGTGTGGGACAGAGTGTAAGCTATAATGGAAACTGTACTCCATGGATAGTAGGAGTACTTCAATATGTTTTCAACTGTGAGAGATACCACACTGATGAAGGATGTTGTTGATGAGGGATGGTGTGGGAGGAGAAGAGAATTAGGCATATGGGAATCCCTTATATTTTTATGTAATATTTTTATAATCTAAAGAGTCTTTAAAAATAAAAAAAATCAATTAAAAGTTTAGTGTAAAACAGAATGGATTGCCAGACAATAGACAATCAGATCAATGACTGATGTGCAAACTTTTGTGCGAGTGGGAGCACAATTTGAAATCCAATACAACCTAGACCCTAGAATAGCCTATCTCTTGTTTCTCCTGTGAATCTCAAAGAGGAAGGGAATCTTATGGGGTCCTCTGTCTTCAGTCTAATTGTGAAAAACTCACCTGGTTGCCTTGAGCTACTCAGAATTTTGAACCTGGCAAACAATGGCAGTCATTTCTGACTTCATAAGGGAAAGTTGGCTGGTTTTGCATGTGATTGTGCTTCACCCTATTTTGAAAGTTTTCTAATAGGTGGCAACAGAGGTAGGCACATAATATCAATTTAGAGATGCTCCCTGAGGAAGCAGTTAGCTGGAGAGGAAGCCCCAAACCCTGACAGGAAACCAGTTCATACCCATCTCTCTACACCTACTCCTGCAACTGCTCCTTGTGCTCAGTGGATTTTGAGCACCCCTCATGGCCACCCCTCAGAAGAGTTTTTGTCTGGGTTGGCATTGCCTTCCCCTCACTGTCTTTCACACAATAATAGGAGGCCATGTGCTCACATTTCAGGCTGTTCATTTGCAGATACTGCTGGTTTTTTTTGTGCCTGGATGTGGTGAATCTTCCCTCCACAGAGTCAATGTAGTTTGTAATACCACCACTACTCATGGTTGAGACCCACTCCAGGCCCTTCCCTGGGGCCTGGCAGACACAGTTCATGTAATAGTGATCAAAGGTGATTCCTGAGACTGAACAGGAGAGGCACAGGGACCCTCCTGGCTGTCTCAATTCACCCACAGACCCCACCAGCTGAAATTCACTCATGACACCTGCAAGCAGACATTAGAAGTTGAGTCACACACAGTCACACACACAAATACAAATGTACACATATTCACCCTGAAGGAAAAGAAGTTTTTAGTAAGTATTTCCATGGGAAATTGAGAAAAGGAGAGTCCAGGTCAGCACTCACTTCATGGTCCCTCCTCTTCCTCAGTCCTGGGCTCAGAATACAAAGAGCTGAGACAGAGGTGCTTGGGGTCCTCTCTTAGAGCTGCAAGGTCTGTCCTGGCTGGTTTTCAGGACCAGAGGGGGCCATTGTATGTCCTCATCCCATAGTGTACATCAGCTCCCTCCCTGCATCTGAGGTTCTTTCCTGGCCCTGCAGCCTCTGCATCCAGAGCACTCTGTGGCAACAATTATTTCATTGATATAAAGGCAGGGACCACCAGAGTTTCTGAGGGGAGTGAGAGGGAAGAATAGGTGTAATATGGGGCATTTTTTGGACATTGGAATTGACCCTCATGACACTGCAATGATGGATACAGGCCATTATACATTTTGTCATAACCTATAAAATTTTGCAAGACAGAGTGTAAACTGTAATGTAAACTGTAGACTATGGTTAGCAGCAGTGCTTCAATATGTGTTGATCAATTGCAAAAAAATACCACACTACTGAAAGCTGTTGTTAGAGGTGACTTGGACGGTATTCACAACATGATCCATTTGCTTATATCCCAGCCTCTCATGAAGAAGCTTAAAACAGAGGTTATAAGAGATAAGGAGCCAGGTATGCTGCAGGTGATAGTAATGATCAGGAAGGGTGTGCTTGCCCCTGGCCTGGAACTTATATTTTCACATGTGTCTGCAAAACCAGGAACAGAAACACTCATTCCTTACACACAAGAGGCAGCATGAGAAAACTGTTTCCCACCCAGAGATGCAGGGCAGGGTGGAAGCAGTTTGAGTCATGCTTAGCTTTGCAGGATGTGCTGAAATAGGAGGTCCAATCACATATTTGAGAAGGTCTGGGTCCCTGTAGGTTATATCAGGTAAGTACTGCCTTCAGAGGAATGTGGTTGTGCAGCAAGGAATAGAGGTGTGACTTGTACTTTATGATAACCCTACCTGTGTCACAGAAATCTATAACCAGGAGGTAAATATTATAATTACAACATTTTTTATAAGTTCAGGGAAAATGAATATATTGACAAATGATTGACTGACACACATGTTAAATCAAAGAGAATTTATTGAAAAAATTTTAAAAGTTTCAGAAATGTTCTCTGCATTAAAATAATACATTGTGAGCCTATGTTTATCTTATATATATATTAAAATCAGTGCATGTGATACAATGATGGCATTGCACTTACTATTTGGATCATAATTTATAATGGGCTTAATGTAACTGGAGGGATCTTGTCCTTGAGGTCACATGAGAGGGAGGGACCAAAGGGAGGCACTTGGCTGCTGCACCTAAGAGAGGGCTGGTCTATGCTGCTTCCTGTTCCTTCCCCAGAGGACAGGGCATCTATATGATGGGGGAGGGGATTATTATTAGTTTGCCAGTCCATTCACAGAAATGTGAAATAAGTTGGAAAAAATAATTTCAGAGATGGTAAATGCATGCATTTTTCATTCTTTAAGGCAATCAAAAGACGCTCACAAATACTGATAATTTATATATATATTTAAAAATAATATGTATGTATGTATTTACACACAGAAGTAGTAACATACAAAAACAGCTCTGACAAACACAAGAGAGGAGTGCATCTATAGACTTAAGTAGACTTATGATTATTCTAGCAATGGAAGAATTTGTATTATTGATATAAAGGCAGTGGCCATGAGAGGTTCTGAGGGGAGGGAGAGAGAATTATATGCGTAACAAGTTGTACTTTGGGGACATTGGAATTGTTGTGAATGACATTGCAATAATGGATATAGGCCATTATACATCTTGTCAAAGCCAATAAAATTTTCTGGTGCAAAGTGTAAACTACAATGTAGATGATAGTCCATGGTTAGTAGCAATGCTTCAATATGTGTTCATCAATTGTAACAAAGGCACCACATTAACAAAAGATGTTGTTATTGAGAGAATGTGTGGAAAGGGGAGATGGTAGGGCATGTGGGAATCCCCTGTATTTTTGATGTAACATTTATGGAATTTAAAGGCTATTTGCAAATATTAAAAAATTTATGAAAAAAATGTAAAAGAAAAGTTGTGATATTGGATCTTGCATTCATCATAGAACAGCTTAGAAAAGATGCAATGGTTGTTCTCCGGGGATTATATGTTGTGGAGCACAAAGAGGGAACCTTAGGCAAGGCCAGGAAACTCCTCCCCAGCTGCTTTCTGTACCTGTAGCTGGTGTTGTCCTCTGACTGCCACCTGGTGGTCCCAAGTACCCTATGTCATCCAGCCCCCTGCTGTGCCTTGAGAAGAGGTTTGTGTGTGGGCTCACCCTGACATCCTCTCACTGTGTCTCTTGCACAGTAATACATGGCCATGTCCTCAGTTCCCATGCTGCTCAGTTTTAAATAAACTTCATTCTTGGAGGTGTCTCTGGTGATGCTATGTCAGGACTGAAGACCTGGGTGTACTTCCACTATGCCATATATCACCCACACACTCCAGCTCCTTTCCTATTGACTGGCATATCCAATTCACATCATAGCTGGCTAAAGAGAATCCAGAGACAGTGCAGGTGAGGGACAGTGTCTGTGAGGGCCTCACCAGGCCAGGTCCTGACTCCTGAATCTACTCTTGGGACAAGAAACCTAAATACAAGGAGAACCACAGTGAGTTCTGAGCTCAGATGCATAATCCCCATTGCCTTCTTGTCTGAATTCCTGAGAAACTCACATCTGGGAGTTGCAAATAGAAAGTGGAAGAACCACAGAGGATTCATATTCTTGTGTCTGCGGTGCATTATGCCCAGAAAATGTATTTTCCCCTGACATAGAAGGTACCTGGATTTAAGTAAATTTTTGCTGTGGTTTCATCTGTCTGATTTGTATGTAGTGATTTGCATCTGGGAGGTAACTACATAAAATGAAAGAGTTTGAGGGAAAGTCCTTGTCTTAGGGGCATCCTGGAAGGAGGCTGCAGGTTGAGCCCTTGGAATCCACAGTCCTTTCTATGGTGTGCCCCCTCACCAAGCCCAGTTTCCTTACTTCCAGGCAGGAAATGTGTTTAATGAACTCATTAGGGATTCAGATGCAGTCAATGATCAAGGATGGCTTTGGAAATATGGTGATTGTGTCACTATCCCAGCCATTATATATATGTATGTATGTTTCTATGTACAGATATGGAATAAAAAATGGAATATTTTGGATATATATATATTCCCAGACCATGTTGGCTATACTGTATTCTGGTTGATTTTTGAAATATCAGTGTGGGTAGGGTATTTGGTGGCACCTTGTTCATTTTCCTGATGCCATTCCTCACTACTAACATGATGATTGTAATTTTTAGTTATCAGTGTTAGAAATTTTCATATATGCCATTAATAGTATTAGCCTCCATGGGAGTCAGAAAGGACCTGTGTATGACTTCACCTTGAACACCAGACTTGCCCAGGGAACACCTGGTTTGGTCCTGCCCCTGACTTGTCACATCTGTGCAACTGAGTAATTCAACCCTATTCAGCCTCAATCTTCTCACCTGAACATTGAGTTATTTAGATCAACTCATCCCTGAATATATCTCTCTACTTTATCATAAAGTGAGGAACTTGAATATAGCATATTGCAAACTCGCAATTTAATAATATCAGTTGTAAATTTAATAATAAGATATCCATCCCCAGTCTTGTTCCATGTGGTGAGGCATCAACACGGTGTAAAGGAATTGTGCTGGTCGCTAAAGTCACCAGTGATTAGTGCAAAACTTGGGGATTCAAGAGAACATCATACAGCATGTTCCAAACTTAGGACTAGGTGTAGGAGGCTTTCAGGGAGTCTGTGGTTGGAAGTGAGGTACCGAGAGGTGCAGGGAGGAAAACCAAATCCTCATGTGGAGTAAATTATGTCACTGTGAGGACACTGTGCTGAAGGGCAAAGTGCATTTTTCATTGAAGGCTTATTACCATATCTTCCTGTTTTCTGAATTCAAAGTGACATTGACATTTGGTTAAATCACTTCAGGTGAATGAACTTCTGTGCATAATTTTTGTTTCACATACATTTATAGATTTTATTCATCACTAGAACTGCCTAAATAGAAGTGACTTAGTGAAATTTATCTTAACTTCTATCCTGGACATAAAACATAGCAGAAGCAAAACCAGGCCAACCTGTATCTTCACATGAAGCCAAACAGTCATGAGAAGAAAGTCCAGAGGATGAAAAGGCAGGCCCCTTATCCTTACAATTCACTTGTTCTCAACATGGCTCTGGTGATCAGTGATCCTAGGTCTCTCCTCTCCTGTCCCTGGACCTGGCTCCTGGAGTCTATCATCCTCAGTGACTCTTGTTCCTGCCTGTGCATCTGTCCCTAAACCAGTCCCCTGGATCATTGCTTCTGACATTTCCAGGGTGTCAGTCCTTCTTCTCCTGCAGGGAGCTGAGGGTCTGGGCTCCTTCTGACTTTCCTGCCCCGTGGGTCCTACCCTCTGATCCTGAGCATTCATGTTGGTGGTTGTAAGTGGCATCTGGAGCTTTCCTTGGCAGATATTCTGGCCCTCGATGGTGAGATACAGTTGTGTTCCGTGTGGTTGTAAAGTGACAGCATCTGAAGCCTCTTCCCAGACTCCTCTGGTTTCCAAGAGAACCCATTGGCATCAATACTGCTTACTCTGCTCTCAGCTCCTGGACTATCCATGCATCCTCAGGGACACTGATCCCTGGTTTGAACAACTGCTCACAAGGAGATTAGGGGAAATGCACACCCTTAAAGAAAACTTCCTGTAATAAAGGCACCCCCCCACACTTTGTCTGCAAATGACCCAGGAGTTGTGGGGTCCTGAGAACCACTTGGGGGCTACTATGCAGGAGAGAGTTTGTCCTGGGGTCACACTGACTTCTCGTACTCTGTGCCTCAGATGGTAATAAATGGCCATGACTTCTCTCAGACTGTCCATTTGCAGACACAGTGTGTTAAATTCCATTGCAATCTGTATCCTATGTGTATAGGGAAATCCCATAGAAACTTTGAATGGAATAGATAGTACCTCAAAGCTCTCTCATCACCTCCTGCATCTTCCCTCAGGAATAAATGCCTTATCTTGAGGCAATGGCCCCAAAACAAGTAGCAGAGGATTGTAATGGAAGAAAAACCTGCACAGTTGATGGAGGGAAGAGCTGGGAAAAACAACAGTCTACCTTCAGAGGAATTAATTCATTTTATCTCAAAAACTGCCTCTGTGGAGAAAAGAGAGGGTCCAGCCAATGTTTTCAGAGATCATCACCATGTTTGTGAATTGCAGGAGACCTGACTGCTACTCAAGACCAAGGATAAGCTTGGGAACAATACTAAGGAAGACCAGGTCCTGGGGGACCAAGGATTTATTTAATGTGCAATTTTGGGTCAAATATACCACAAAGCTTTTCTATAATGGGGAAAAATAAAATGGATTATGGGAAAAAGACAACCAGACTAGTGCTGAGCCTGACATGCACACTTCTGTGAGGAGGAGGATTAGTGGTGAAATCCATTATACTTTACAGGATACTGATGCTGGCATAGCCTCCCTCTTGGTTCCAAGATGAATTGCAAAGATTGCCCTGCTTAGAGAATCCCACAGAGGTCTCTTCCTGGGTCTGATTGGAAAAGTCTCACCAGGTTGCCCTGAGCTGCCTCAGATCTCTGATCCTGGAAACCACTGGCAGAGCCATTTTTTCTTCCACGATAGTCTGTGTGTGAGAATGTTTCCTCCAAATACCATGAGACTTTCCTTCTTCAGACACTTCAGTGGAATGAGCAGCCTTAAACTTAGAGAGGTTCCAGGAGGAAAAATTAGATTTAGTGGAAATCCCAGAACTAACAGGAAACTAGCCCTTAATCTCCTTCTTTCCTGTTTCTGGGAGAAGGACCTGTGTGCAGTAGGTGCTGACTACCCTGCATCCTGACCACCTCCAGACCCCTGCAAGGTAGGAGTGAGTCTGGGCTCCCCTTGCCTCCCCGCACAGTGTCTGCCTCAGCAATGCAGGGCTGTGTCCTCAGCTGTGACTGTCTATCTGCAGACACAGAGGGTTCATGGCAACCATCTCGGAATGGTGAATAGGCCCTTCAGGACTCTGTATTTTCTGTGGCAATGGCAGCATTACTAGTGCCTGAGCACCCTCTAGCCCATCCCTGGAGCCAGCAGAACTCAGTTCATGTTATAACTACTGGAGATAAATCCAGAAGTTTCCAAGGATAGTGTCTCACCGAGACTCCACCAACTGAACACCTGCAAGCAAAGACATCCTGGTCGGTAAAATGGCCATACATATCCACCATTTCTCTCATTCTAATCAATTCACAATAATCAATATATGAATGGGGGAAGTGGGATTATTGATATTTGACCAGATCATTCTCAGAAATGTCAGTTAAATTGGTAGAAATAATTTTAGAGCAAGTGAATGCAAGTATTGTTCACACTTTAGGCATATTCAAATAATGGTCACAAATACCAACATTTACATATAATTTAAAAATATGTACATATATCTGTACTTACTCACAGAGGTAGTGATATACAAAAAACTGTTCTGAAATTGACTCTTGCATTCATCATATCACTGATTAGAAATGATGCAATGGCAATTATCTGGGGTTTACAAGTTGGAGAACAAGAAGAGGGAACCCTGGGAAAGGCCAGGAAACTCCTCTCCAGTCCCTCTCTGCATCTGCCACTGGGGTTTGCCCTCTGCACACCACCTGGTGGTATAGGCACCCTATGCAGCCCAGCTTCCTGCTGTGCCCTGAGAGTTTTGTGTCTGGGCTCATCATGACTTCCTTTCACTGTATCTCTTGTACAGTAAAACATGGCTGTGTACTCGGCTCTAAGGCTGCTCAACTTTAAATAATCTTCATTCTTGGAAGAGTCTCTGGTTATGTTGAGTCAGGACCAAAGATTTGGGTTATAGCTTTGGCTTCCAGTATTCCATATTAATCCCTACCACTTCAGCCCTCCTCCTGGAGCCTGGCAGATCCAACTCACAGTATTGCTGGTTAATGAGACAGCAGGGGAAGAGCAGGTGAGGGACAGGGTCTGGGTGAGCTTCACCAAGCCAGGTCCTGACTCTTGCAGCTGCACCTGGAAAAGGACACCTGAGGACAAGGAGAACTACAGTGAGTCCTGTGCTCAAAGGCAGCATCCCCATTACTTTCATGTGTGAATCCCTGAGAAACTAACATCTTGGAGCTGCCACCAGAAAGATGAAGGACAAAAAGACTTTAATCTTCTTGTTGATGAGGTCCGTCATGCACAGAAAATTATTTCTGGACATAGAAGGAACATAAATTTAAGTAAATTTGGGCTATGGTTTCATCTATATGCACAGGTGGTGATTTGCATTTGGGAGGTAACTCTGAATATAAAATGAAATGGGATGTGGGGAGGTCCTTGTCTTAGAGACATCCTGTGAGGAGCATGTTGGTTGAGCCCTTGGGGAACACAGAACTTTCCCTTGGGTGCCCCCGCACCAAGCCCAATTTCTTCTACTTCCAGGCAGGAAATATGTTCAATAAGCAGGTCAGAGAGTAAGATGCAGTCAAGGATCAAGGATGGCTTAGGAAATATGGTCATTGTGCCACTACCCCAGGCATGGTATATATGTATGTGTGTATATATACACATATGGAATAAAAATGGAATATATACTATATACATGTTCCCTGACAATGTTGACTATAATAGATTCTGGTTGCTTTTGGAAATAGTTTCAAAACAGTGTTTGATAGTATATTTTCCATTTTCCTGATGCCCTTCCTCACTAGTAGCATCATGATAATTATTTTAGGAAATTGTCAATGTTGATAGAAATTTTTACTGCTGCCATTATTATCCTCCATAGGAGTCACAAAAATCTGTGTGTGACCTTATCTCAGACTCCAGAGTTGTCCCTGGAACACCTGCCTTGGTTTTGCCCCTGACTTGTCCCACCTGTGCAAATGAGGAAGTTCAACCCTACTTACCCCCAGTCTCCTCATGTGAACATTGATTGATATTGATGGACTCTTTTCTGAATGTATCTTTCTACTTTATCATGTCATGGAGGGAACTTGAATGCAGCATATTGCAAACTAGCAATTTAATAATATTCATTATTGATTTAATAATAAATATGGAAAGGCATCCATCCCTAGCCATATTCCATGTGGAAGAGGCAGAAACATGAAGTGAAAAAGACATGGCCAGGACAGTAAAGTTACCAATGATTATAGCAGAATTTCTGAATTAAAGAAAATGTCATCCAGCATTTTCCAATTTTAGCACCTGGTATATGAGGCATTCAGAAAGTCCACGGGTTTAAGTGCTGTAAAGGGAGTTAGAGAAAGGAAAATGAAATTAAAATAGGGAGTAAATTATGTCACTGTGTGGACACTGTGCTGAAGGTCAAAGGGCATCTTTTCATTAAAGACTTATTTCCACATCTCCTTGGTTTCTGAATTCATTGTGATATGGACATTTGGTTAAATAACTTCAGGTGAATTCTGTGCATGATATTTGTTTCACATAATTTTAAAGATTTTATTTATCAATGGAACTCCCCAAATAGAGGCAATTTAATGGATTTCTGTGAATAACCATCCTAAAAAAACCTAATAGAGGCAAAGCCAGGCCTACCTGAGACTTTCCAGGAAGCTGAAAAGATAAGTCATGAGAAGAAAGCCCAGATGCTGCAGGGAAGCTCCCTTATCCTTCCAATGCACCTGCCTCTCAACCTGGCCCCGGTGCTTAGTGGTCCTAAGTCTCCCCTCACCTGTCCTTGGTCCTGACATCTGGACTCCATCATCCTGAGTGACTACTGCTCCTGCCTGTGCATGTAACCCTGAACCAGGTCCCTGGGATTAGTGCTCCTGAGATTCCCAGGGATCAGCCCTGCTGGCCCTGCAGGGAGCTGAGGTCCTGGGCACCTTCTGACTTCCCTGCACTGGGGGTCTCACTGTCTCAACTGTCTCAACTGCACAAATGCCTCAGCATTTGTGTTGTTGGTTGTAAGTGGCAGTTGGAACTGTCCTTGTTAGGCATCCTGGCCATGGATGGCTGAGCTACAGTTGTGGTCAGTATGGCTGTTGTAGAGACTTTTGGGTTCCAACACAGCCCATGGGTATCAAAGCTACTTACCCAGCTCTCAGCTACTGGACTCTCCATGTGTCTTCTGGGACACTGATGACTAGCTAGATCAACTGTTCACTGGGAGAGAAGGGGAAATGCAGACCTTTAATGTAAACTCCCTGTGGAAAACATACTCTCCCTTGTCTGTCTGCAAGTGATCCTGGATCTGTGGGGTCCTGAGTACCCCCTGGAAGCCACTCTGCATAGATTTGTCTATACTTACATTGCCTTCCCCTCACTGTGTGGCTCAGTCAGTGATATAAGGCCATGTCCTCTCTTAGGCTGTACATTAGAAGACACTGCATACTAATTTCCATCACAAGCTGTATACTATGGACACATGTAAATTGCCTTGATCAGGAAATTAATACATATGTCACAAAATAAAAAAATAAAATAAAAAATGCAGTAAACTTAGTTCAATATACAATTTCTAAATTAAAAAACAAAACAATAAAACTTTGGAAAATAGAACAGTTAATCCTAGAAATAAGGGTCAATATCACAAAGTTTAATAGAGGTATGGTTGGAATGTCAAAAGGATAAAGGTAAGAGAACAGGGTTAAAAAAAATACTTGATAGGATATTGGTCAAACTTTTCAAAATTTAAAGACAGACACTAAATTATAGATTCAAGAATCTCAAATACCCACATGCAGGATAAACACACATGTGCACACACTCAGAGAGAAGCAGAGATATATACTATACTAAGACTGCTAAACTGCCAAGATTAATGATGAAGAGAAACAATGGCTAGGGATGATGCACTGCACTCAGAGGAACTAGAAAGTTAAATAAAACAGACTGGTCATGAAAAACATGGAAGCAAGATGGAACAATAAATTTATTGAGGAAAGAAAAAGTAAAAGAACCCAGATTTCTTTACCCAATGAAAAAAAACATTTAAATTGGAATTGCTCAAATAGGCAGAAACTGGGAGAATTTATTTCCAGCTTCACCAACCTTCAATAAATGCATAAAGGTGTTTTTTAAGAAAAATGAATATTCTCACGTCAGAAATTTCAAGATATGTAAACAGAGTGCAAAAACTAAATAAATGGTGGTGGAATTTAATGTTTAGTCATATTAATTACTTTATAAGGTAGCCATTTAAAGCAATAAAAATGACAGACATTTTATGTTTATAATAGGCATAAAAATTGGTGAAAAAAAGTGTGCAAGGGAGGAAAGGGAGGATTTGTAAATATGCTTTCAGTGTCTTTACACACACACAAAGTGATTGAACATATTTAGGAGTCAAGGGGATGATTAAAAATGCTGATTGTAAATCTTATAGTAACCACAAAATGTTAATACAAAAGCAAACAATAAATAAGTCAATAGATATGATAAAAGATATCACTAAAATGCTGATTTAAACCAATAGGCAGAAGAAACACTTGTTGAATACAAGAGATAGTGGCTGAGTTCAGGGAGCAAGGCCTGAATAAATAACCTCAGATTGTTATCATTTGATATTCTTCATGTATTTCCACAATGTCAATGAGGTCTTCTGTGGAAATGTTGTTCAACCCTTCTTTATTTTTATTTATTTTTGTTTAATGTTCTATTGATTATCAAAAAAAGGAATTTCTCTAATTGTAGATTTCACTCCTTCTGTAGAACTGTCATTTTTAAAATTTCAGGTATTTTAAAGCTCCATTATTGGAGTCATATGCAATTGGTACTGTATTCTACTTCTTGATTAAATGACCCTCCCTTTATCACTATAAATTATGTCTCTTTTATTCTCATACTAGTCATTGTAATGAAGTCTAATTTGACTAATATTTAATAAAGCCAGTTCATCTTCCATTGTTTGATAGTTTCATCATACAGCATTTCCATCATGTTAGCTTAAATTTACTACTCTTCATTCATTCTTTAAATAAGGCTCAAACCCATAGCAAAATTGAATGTCTAGATGCCCTGGCTGTGTCCTGGACAGGAACAGCATCTTTGGTAAGTTGTGGTGATTATGTGCATGGACAGACTCCATGATATGTGCATCTCTGGAACTGTTGAAAGTATTTGCATATTCTCCTAATAAACTGCCAGCTCTTGGTTTGGAGCTTTGGAAAAGGGAAGTGCCCTAGAACATGTATGGGTACCCTGGATTTTCTGAGTGGAAATGACAGTATTTGGGACAATATTATTATTTGAGTGGGCTGAACTAAACAATTAGAATACTTGGTCATATTTCATTTCTGCATATGTTCAGAAACTTTTGTGAACAAGATATCAGTGTCACCTCCATTTTATAGATGTAAAATTTCAAACAGAAAGTTGTAATGGTGTGCCAACATGTCCAAGATCTGATGCTGTAGATGGTGAGCCTCAGTGTCCAGCCTGTGTTTATCACCACTAGACTCTATGGTTCCCCTGAACCAACTTGAGGACAGAGTGGAGTATGTCTAGAGAGATTTGTACCATCCCCCTTTGCGTAGTGAGAACATTGTTGATGTTGCTGCAATCTTAGTGTTTAAAGAATGTAGAGAGAGCTAGTGTGCAGCAAATGTTTTTAAAGTACTCTTTGGCATTTTCCAGGTCATGATAATCATCACATATTTAAATGTAACATTCAGTAAATAGTTACATTTATGTACACATTTGTAACCATCACCACCATCCCAATAGTGAACTCTCAAAAGTTTTCACTCATTACTCTATAATTTCTGCATCTTACCCCTTACCTTCTCTCCAGGGAATAATTAATATTCTTTTTAAAAAACAGTTTTATTAAGACATAAATCATATACCATAAAGTTCACCCATTTAAAGACTATAATATGATCTCTATTGTTTTATAAAAAATATGGACTACCGTCACCAGAGTCGATATTACAATATGATTATTAACTCCCAAAGAAAAACCATACAACCTAAAAAACATCCTCCTTTCTACCTCCTATGTAGCCTTAATAAACAATAAATCTACTTTTTATCCCTATAGATGTCCCTATTCTTGTCTTTCATATGAAAGGAATCATAAATTATATGGAAATTCATGGCTGGCTTCTTTCAGCTTTTATGTTGTATTCAAGGTTCAAACACATGATAGTGAGTATCAATATTCATTTCTATTTTGTGCGAAAATCAATTTACATGACATATATATAACAAAAAATTTTCACTTTATACTTTCATGTGTACAATTGAAGGATATTCATTAAATTTGCAATTTTGTGCAAGATGCACAAACAAACATTGACAAAAATCACATCTCATCAAACAGAGTGTACCCATTAAAAATTAAGTCGCTATTGGATCCTGAATCTGGTAACCTCTAATCTACTTTCTGAGTCAATAGATTTGCATATTCTCGGCATTCCATGCAAGTGAAATCATACAATATTATTCCTTTGGTATTTGGACTATTTAATTCAAAAACACATTTCAAAGTTTATTGCTGTTACAGCAGGATTCTTTACTTTTTATAAGTGAATAATATTCCATTGTGAGTACTGGTTTGTTTATCTGCTCCTATATTGATGAATATTGGACTGTTAAAACTTTGGAATTGTAAATGCTGCTGCTATGAACTTTGGTTTACACATGTATATATTTAAACACCTGTTTTCAATATTTTAGTGTATATACCAAGAAGTGGAATTGTGAGTTCATAGGATAATTTATTTTATTTATTTATTTAATAATTTGAGGACTTGCAGTTCAATTTTTTAGAGTCTTGATCATTTACCATTCCCACCAGCATTGTAATAAGGTTCCTATTTCTCCATATTCTCACAAATACTTGTCACTATACTAATGTTTTATTCTTCTCTTCCTCATGGGTGTTAAAAAGTATTGCATTACAGTTTCAATTTATATTTCCATGATGATAAATCATGCAACACTAATTTTCATTTACTTTTTTACCATTTGTACATCATCTTTGAGGCATTTTTGTTAGAATGCCTGTAATTAACAAATTCTAGATACTGTCGATTTTTAGATGTATGATTTATAAATGTTTTCTCCCATTCTATGGGTTTTAGCTTTACATACTTCATATTGATTCCTTTAAATCCCTACGTTATAAATTTTGATAAAGTCAAATTTATCTACAAGTAAGTTTGCTAGAGTAACTTTTCCAGGGACCAGATCCCTACTGAATTACATGCTTTTCCTACAGAATTATGGCATATCCACACAGAAAAACACAGCAAAAAACATTCAAAACAAAAATACTCCACTCTCCAAGTGGTACTTGGGGAGAAGGCCAGCATCCTTTGTAGGAATACACCCACAGCAACCTCCCTAGCTCCACTATAGAACAAAAATTAGCCTGCATATTGAAAGGAAGCAAAACCAGTACTCTATGGGCACTGTTGGAATCCAATAGAAAGAGGGAGGAAACAGAGGACATCATGGAAAGTTTGTCCAGAACCACATATTCTATCCTCAGTGAGGAATGAAAGCCTTAACATGGACATGAAGGACTCTGAATTGGGCAACTGAAGACACTGGTGTAAAACAAACAGCTTGGGTAGAAACAACTGGAAAAAGATATTGGAACCTAGGTGCCCAAGGGAGAGGCAGGAAACCCTAATAGGCTAATTGTTGAATTAAGATATGAGACTGGGAGATATGGATAGACTTTCAAGACTGTCCATATTCTCATATTTCAGTCTTTCTCCAGGAAACTTAGATCAGAAATTAAAACAAGGAATAAGCCAGTTATGTTTCAGGGGACAATTGTGGTCAGGAAAGTTGTTCTTGCCCTTGACCTGGAACCTATAGGTGCACTTAGGCCTAAACAACTGGAACCAGGAACAGTCAATCCTTACAAACAAGATGCATGATGTGAAAACTGTTTCTCACACAGAAATGCAGGGCAGATGGAGGCAGTTGAAATCAAGTTCAGTTTCCCAGGATGTGCTGGAATATGAGGTACAAGCTCACATCTGAGCAGATCTGTGTCCCTGTGAGTTCTGTCAGGGAAGCTTGGCCTTCAGAAGCCTGTGGGTGTGTGGTGAGAATTAAGGGTGTGATAATTTCTTTATGATAACCTTATCTGCCTCACATAAACCATATAATGTTAAAATAACATATAATGTTAAAATAACATATATATATATATATATATATATATCTGTATTTACAGAGATAGTAACATAAAATAATAGTTCTGCAATTGAATATTGACTACATCATAGCACTGCTTAGCAAAGAAGGAAGACTGTTCTCTGGGGTTCCATGTTGTGGAGCAAGAAGAGGGGGCCCTAGGCAAGGCTAAGAAACTGCTCCCAGCACCTCTTTGTGCCTGCTGCTGGGGCTGGCCTCTGAGTGCTCCCTGGTGTTCTGAGAACTCTATGCAGCGCAGCCCTCTGCAGTGCCCTGAGGAGAGGATATTTCCTGAGTTCACAGTGACTTCCCCTTACTGTGTGTCTGACACAGTAATAAATGGCTGTGTCCTCATCTCTCAGGCTTCTCAGCTTAAAATTTCATTCTTTGAGGTTTCTCTGGTGATGCTGAGTCATGACTGAAGAGCTGAGTTGTAGTTTGTGCTTCCACCACTAATTATCATGCCAACCCACTCAAGTCCCTTTCTTGGAGCTTGGTGGATCCAGCACACATCACTTCTGGTTAAAGAGACTCCAGAGACAGTACAGGTGAGTGGCAGGGTCTATGAGGGCTTCCCAGGCCAGGTCCAGACTCCTGCAGCTGCAGTTGGAACAGGACACCTGAGGATGAGGAGAACCACAGTGAGTCCTGTGCTCAGAGACATCATCCCCATTACCATCTCATCTGAGCCCTGAGACACTCACATCTGGGAGGTGCTACCAGAAAGAGGAAGAACCATGAAGCTTTCATGTTCTTGTGGATGATGTCCATGATGTCCAGAAAATGTGTTTTCTGACAAGAAGGAAACTAAATTTAAGTGACTTTGTGCTGTGGTTTCATCTGTCTGCCCATGTGTTGATTTGCATCTGGGAGGAAACTCTGTTTGTAAAATGACAGTGAATGAGGGGAGACCATTGTGTTAGGGGCTCCCTGGGAGGAGGATGCTGGCTGAGCCCTCAGAGCACACAGTTCCTTTCCCTGGGTTGCCCCTAACTAGGCCTAGTTTCCTCTACTCCCAGGCAAGAAATGTACTAAATGAGCTGGACAGAGATTCAGAGGCAGCCAATGATCAAGGGTGGGTTTGGAAATACAGTCATTGTGCCAACCCTAGCCAATATATATAAGTATGTATTGTGAAGGGAGTTTGAATGCAATATATTGCAAACTGACAATATAATGCTCTCTGGAACAGATTTAATAATATATATAGTTTGACATTCATCCATAGTCATGTTCCCTGTTGGGGAGGCAGCAAGATGATATAAAAAGGACTTGCCCTAGACTCCAAAGTCATCAATGATTGTGACAGAAGTTTTGGATGAAGGCTAGGATTCCTTTACAAACAGAATAAATCATTTCTCCAACCACATCAAATTTTGAACAATGTTATCCATGTCTCTACTAATGGCCATTTGCAGTTCCCACATGACTCCTCACTTAGGGTCAGAGAAGAGGATCTCTGTCAGTGGTGGGTGAGGATGTCCGTCAGTCTTTTCCAGGGTCCTGTAGGAACCACAGCCTGAGTCACAACCTGAGGGATAGGGAAAGTTTCTGAGACTTATGATTTACAACAGCCATTGCCAGAGAGCAGAAGGAACAGAGTGATATGAGAACAAAGACTAGCAGGAATATAAATGGATTTGTAGGAAAAGATACAATTGAATCAGTGCTCAGTCTCATTTGCACACTTTTGTGTGAGTCCAAGGGGTCATATATGAAATTCATTAGGATATATAGGTTACTTATCCTGGCATAGTCTTCTTATTGGCTCAAATCTGAATGTCAAATGTGTTCTAGTCATGGAAACACATGGAGGTCTCTACCCAGGGTCTGATTGAAAAGGAGTCACCAGCCTGCTCAGAAATCTGTTCCTGGTGACCACTGGCAGAGCCATTTCTGCCTCCATAAAGGACATCCTGTTGTGTGTGCATGCAGGAATATTTCCTTCTTTTACAATGAAACTTATCTCACTCAGAGACATCAATGAAACAGAATGATTATAAATCTAGAGGCATTCTTAGGAAGTACTGTGAGATGGAGATGAAGCTCCAGACTCCAATGGAAACAAGCCTTCCACCCCCATCTGCACCTGTGACTGGTCTCCTGAGCTCCCTGCAGCCCAGTCCACTCCTGCCACCCTGTGGGGAGTATTGTGCCTGGGTTCACTCTGCCTCCCCCTCTCTGAGTCTGGTACAGCAGTACATTCCTGGGTGAATGCAGAGGCTGCTCAGTAGTTTTGCAGAGGGCCTCCAGGCTGTTCCAAGCCTTCCCCAACTCCACCAGCTGCAACTCACACAGGACATGTATAAGCACACACATTCTGTTCTCAGGAAAACTGGAACACCTGGGAATCCCAGTGCTGGGGCTCTTCTCTCTGATCTGCAGGGTGAGGGATGGGATGGTTTTCATCAGCAGACTGACAGGCCTGATTTTCATGTCCTCCTACTCTATGAGAAGCTCTGACATTGGAGACCGTGGGACAGGGATGAGCCCTGATCATATAGGAGAGGCCTGGGGGAATTGGAGTCAATCATTGCCATTCAGGACAATATGATATCGGGTGATTTTGCTAGTTTGAACCCTTAGCATCTACTCTCTTATTTCATTTATGCATATGTACTGAAACTATATGAAGGAGTTATCAGCTTTACCTCCATTTTCCAGATGAAAATTTCAAACAGTGCACAGAAGTGTTGGAAAATACGCCCAAAGGACGCACTTACCTGCAAAGAGTGAGCCCCATATCTGGGCTTGTGCACCATAAACACTGGTCCTGGCAGCTCCCCTCAACCAGTCCTGTGTCAAAATGGGACATACCTAATGAGGTTTGCACCCCCACTTTGTGTAATGAGCACATCCCTTGGATTTGTTACATTTGAGAGTTTAACTAAAGGAGCAGAGAGGACTAGGGTTCATGCAGGATTCTCTGGCATTTCAGAGTATGTTATTGATTTAAATATATCTCCATCATGCCAGTCTATCCAATCCTTGTCTTTTTCATCAACTTAAGGAGAAAGCTTTAAATATTTTACCACTAAATATGATATTAGCTGATTTTTTCCATAAATTTCCTTTATCATAAATGTCATTTTAGTATTCCTAGGATACAGAGTGTTTTGTCAGTAAAGCCTGTAAGACATTGTCAAATATATATCAACTGAGACAATTATGTAACTCCCTTCATTCTATTTATGTATTATAATGCATTGAGAAATCCTTAGTCTATTTTCACGATGGAACATCCTTGAATTCAGGGAATACATCCCACTAACTAAGGTCTATAAATATAAATATGATCCTGATTTTAGTTGGTCATACTTTATTGAGGATTTTTGCATCTAAGTTCATTAAAAATATTAAAATTAATATGTAGTATATTTCTATTTTCTTGTGGTATCTTTTTCTGACTTTGGTATCAGAGCAATGCTGGACTTGTAGGATATTAGGAAGTTTCTATTCTCTTCTATTTTTCATTGTTAATGAAGCTTTAGATTACACAAATATTACATCAGAATTATAGGAGATTCCCATATACCCCACCCACTTCCCTCCCACAATTTTCCCCATTAATGACATCTTTCATTAGTGTGGTGCATTTGTTAAAATTGATGAACAAATATTGAAGCATTGCTACTAACCATGGTCAATAGTTTACATTATGGTTTACACTTTGCACCACACAATTTTATAGGTTTTGCTTTGTGTACTAGAATTTGAAGGATTTTTAATTGTCTTCAAAATGTTTGGCAGAATTCACCAGTGGAACCAGCTTGTCCTGTATTTTGTCGGAAAGTCTGTGATTAATGAATCAATTTCCTCTTGCTAAAAGTCTGTTCAGATTTCTGGTTTCTTTTCCAGTTTTGGTAATTGATGTTTTTAGAAATTTGTCCATTTCATTTTTTTTTTTCAAATTTCACCACACAGTTCATAATCTTCCCTTAAAACTTTATTTTAGTAAAGTGGTCAGTAATGTATGATTTTCAGGCTTTATTGTAGTGATTTGAATTTTCTCTCTCTCCCTTAGACCCTCACATGTGGGAGCTGCCACCAGAAAGAGGAAGAATGACATGGGTTGCACATTCTTTTTTTGTTTGTTTGTTTTATTTTTTTATTTTTATTTTTTTTGCATTTGTTTACATAAATGTTATTTATTATATATATATATACATTTTATAAAGGTGCCTAGATTACTCAAATATTACTCAGAAACTACAGGGATTCCCATGCTCCCCACCACCCACACCCCCAAAAACACCCCACACAACCATTCCCCATCCGTGTTGTACTACACCCGCAATGGATATACACATCCTGGGGCCTTGCCACCGAGCATAGACTACAGTTCACATCACAGACCACACTCTTTCCCACCCAGTTCTGCATGGTATATTCTGATGGAAAATGGCCTACATTCGTCGGTGCTTCGCCACTCAGG
>JAQZBX010027609.1:0-28257 GCA_029593785.1 Cabassous unicinctus | reverse complement strand
CAGCACCAGGAGACCACATCTAGTCACAAATCACTCATTAACTCTCCTTACTTAATATAGTCAGGGTCGCTCTCCCTCATTCCTTCAAGTGTTGAACTCCTTGCTCACTGCCACCCTAGCCAATCTATATGAGTTTTAATAATTTTGCTGCCTCCTAGGTAATACCTCCAGGACCCTGGCTTCTCAGTTTATAGTCTTTCACTCATGCAATTATATTTTCTTCCTCCATAACTCAGGACACTTAGAGGATAAACTTAGATCATCCACAAAAACCTTATAATAAAAAATCAATTTTCTTCTAGTTTTCATGACTCCCTAACAATTTCATTTAATTCTCTCTGGTTCTTTACATTCCAATGATTGTTCCATTCTTGTGGATTTGTACTCCATTAATCCTACCATCTTTTTTCTCTCATCTACACTGTGAAATCTTCAATCACCTTCTGATCCAGCTTTGATTCCTTGACTAATCATTATATTCACTCCCTTCCATTAGCCATCAATTCACGTGTTTATTTGTACTTTTATCATTTACCTAGTCAAATCCCAACTCTGGTTAAATTCAATTACCAATCTGCTTTAATTTTGCCACCACATAACTGAATGAGCCTGGAAGGAATAATATAACCAAGTTGACAAGCTTCATACAAAATCATGATTGTTTATTAGTAATGCCATTCAATTTTATTTAACATTCTTAATGTATTCAGCCCCTAACTTACCTAAATAACTAGTTCATCTTCTTCTCTCTGTAAAACTTCAAATCTTTCCAAGCTTATCCTCACTTTAATATGATTAGTGATCTCACTCTTTCTCTAAGGAAATACAACCAGAAGAAAATTTCCTTTTGTTGTCAGGACTCCTCTAATCTCCTATCTATGTCTAAGCATATAATTTGCCTTCTTTTCTTAGGACTGCTAGTTCCTCTTTGAGAACAAAAATGTCTGTGTTATACTTCAGAATTTCCTTGTTGTTACACATGACCAAAACTTCAATCGTTATTCACCCTTACTCCTGCATAATCATATTTTTCCATTTATCAGATAATTCATATTTAAAGAAAAGTATAATTTCTCGCATCTTAAAAGATTACAGATGTTTTCTATTTGTGGCAGTGTGTTCATAGCCATGCCCTGAGACCTCAGAACACAGTTTAGGGCTGTGTTCTGATAAAAGCAGTAGGATTTAAGTAACAGTTTAAAGTATTTTACATATTTTAAAGAAAGAAAGATAAATCAAGTTAGTTCCCCAAGATTACAAAGGATTTTGACAAAAGTATTGGATGAAGAAGCCAGTTATCTTTTCTTGTAAGTTTTTGTCTTCTACATAAAACTACTTATTGTAGTTTCCTGGGCTGCTCAAGTAAATACCATGTAATGGGTCAGGCTAAACAATGGGAATTTACATGCTCACAGATTGAGACTGGGAAAAAGTCCAAATTGTGACAACATCAAAACAATTCTTTCTTCCTGAAGACTATGACATTCTGGGGCTGGCTGCTGGTGATCCTTGCTCCTTAGCTAGTCACATGGTAAGGCATTTGGTGGTGTCTCCCTGTCTGTCCCTTCTTTTTTGTCTTCCATTAATGTTCAGCTTTTGCTTCTTGTTGCCTTTTCTCTCTGTGCCTCAATTTCATTGTGATTAAAAAAGATTCTGGTAATAGGATTAAGAGGAATACTGATTGGAGTGGGCCACAGCTTAATTGAATTAATCTCATCAAGAATTCCTAATTACAATGACTTCACATCCACACACTGATTAACTTTAAGAACATGTTCTTCTTGGGTAGATACAGCTTCAATCCATTGCATTCCACCCTGTGTTCCCCAAAAAGAAATGTTTTTTCTACATGCAAAATGCACTCATTATATAATAACATCTCCAAAACCTTATGTCATTTCTGTAACAATGCTAAGTACTTGAAATGTTGTTAGCAATGTGACTAGGCAGTATTCCTTGAGTTCTTTGACTTTTCCATCACAGGGCAATGAACTCTCCTTTCTCTATTCAAAACTACTTTTGAGTCTTAGGGAAAAATGGACAAGACTTTTTCTTTCAAATAACATGTACATATTTTTAACAAGTTACTTTTAAACATTATACATTTTGCATAATAAATTTTGCATAAAAAAAGAAAAGTGTCCTTGCCCAAAAGAGATTTGACTTTTGCCTTTGGCTACAGGGAAGTAATCTCTAGGCCCTAGGAATGTCTTATTTGATAATAGTGTCTTTCTTTTCCTGGGGGCTTTAACCACTAGATAGTCTAACAGTGTGGTATATGATGGAGGCTTTGGGACAACCATATAATTTCCAACCTCCCATACTTTAGAGAGGATATAGACTCAAGATCAGTCTTGTGAACAGTATGCTATTAAGCACCATTAAAATCTCTGGATACCAGAAACTTGGGTGAGCTTTACTGGCTGGCAATACTCAATGTGTACTATCATACATCTTTTTCATCAAAGGAGGTAGCCCCATCCATGTTTCCATTGGGATAGAACAACTGAAATCTTTATGTTTGAGTGCCTCCCATACTCCTTTCTATGTGTCTGTACCCTTTAGCTATAATAAATCTGTAATTTTCAGTATAGCACTCTCTTGAGTTCTGAGAGTTGTTCTAGTAGATATTGAGCTTAAGCATGGTCATAGGAACCCCAAAATTTGTAGCCACCAGGTCTGAGTGAGAGTGGCCCTGGGCTACACTGAATTTACAGCTGGTGTGTGAAGAGAGGGTAGACTTGTGGGAACTATTCACTCAGATGGTACTGTTTGTCTGAACTCTTTTACAGTGTTTTAGTACATTTTAGTATTACAAAAATGTAGTATATGTTTACATGTAAAAGCACAATGCAAAAATATCAATATATAGATAGTTATTAATAGCTAAATAAATAGACTGAGAATAATAAATAGATAATAAAAGCTAATTTTTGAATTAAATTAATACACTGAATAGGCTCTGTAGTAACCAGTCATCAAGATATCTCATGAGGAAGAATGTCATCTTGCTGATTCATGTTGGTTAATTTCTTACACATGTTGATTAATTTATGACAGAAATATGGAAAGTGTTGATAATCATATTATTCACAATTTCTTCACTTTTCTACATCTTCTATTCTATGTGAACAAAACTTGAAGGAATATCCAAGTTATTAAAGTAAAGGAAAGTGTTTGGGACTGATCCATTGAAGGATATTAAAGCAATCATAACAAATAATTGCAATAATTTTCCTGAATTGTATCCTTTATCTCTGAAGGACAAAATTGGAACAATTAGAAAACTTAATTGGGATATTTGGATTACACAATAATATCAGTACTAATTTCCCAATTTTTATGATGGCACTATGTTTATTTAGAAAACTTCCTCTCTTTGAGGATAATGCACACTAAATTATTTCAAAATCTTGAAAGATCACATATAAAAATTACTCTTAATTGGTTCAGAAAAAAGTTACTCTTTTGAAACTTGCTTCTTTTGTATAAACTTGAAATTATTTTAAAAGTTAGACAAAATTGCATGGGAAAAATATTGAGCCAAGTAGAGGACTTACATGCTGATGTATATCTCAATGAATATTTAACTTACACAGAAGTTGCTCCCAGAGACACAATAAGTACTCTTAGTATTTCACTTGTATAGTCCATTGCTGCATAGCTTGGCAGGAAATGCCATCTCTCTTGCTTGAACAAACCATGTCTATGTCCATGATGTTGTTTTTGACAATGGAATGAGTCCCATAGTTTAGAGATTAGTGGTGTGTAGAAAATCTCACCAGGGTCACATAAGATTGTCAGAAAATGACTTCAGCTTCCAGGAGGATGGAGAGATGCCTTTTATCCTATTCCTGTTGTGAATTAAAACTAAAAAAAAACTTGGACAATATATATTAATAAAAAATGAAAACATTCATAGGTGGAGAGAAGGTGGCAGATTGGCTAGGAACTTGGGACCCAAGATAAAATATGATATGGAATTCCCTGGATTTCTTTTTGCCACATATAAGCTGAAAATGCCAATAAGCGTAGATAAAATAAGCCCCAACAAAGGCATGCCCTCTGAAGTCAAAGTATAAGGAAAAGGGCAGTCTAAAATCTGAACATTTTAACACAATAAATGCACTACTCCATTCAAATGCCACTGTAAAAAAAACAGCTCACAGGTGCCTTGAGCACAAAAGATTAAATGGAGGGTTTAGACATCCACCCTTTCCATGCTATAACAAGGCACTCCAAGCTCTTTTCTGAGGTGGTGTTGGAGGAGACCAAATTTGGAAGCAGAGTTTTTCACCTAAACTAGGTAATGAGTCCCCTTCCTCCTGTATCAGTGGAGACCAGATAAAAAGCCTGGACACCAACTCCCACTGGTGGTAAAAAAGAAGCATCTCTCTCCCTTCCTTATGAGGTACTGTCAGAGGAGAAATAGTGGAGATTCAAGACATTTATCTCCTTCAGCAGTGTCAAGACCACACTCAAACAGCACCAGTGAAAGCCATTTTATATAATTGTAATTATACATCGTTAAACAATATATTTAGCTAAGTTTGCAAGTATTTCTTTGAGCATTTTCACATCTATATTCATTAGGATTATTGTCTGTAAATTTCCTTTTTTATAGTATATCTATCTGGTTTTGGTATTCGGTGATGTTGGCTTCATAGAATGAGTTTGGTAGCATTGTTTCCAGTTCAAATTTTTGGAAGAGCTTGAGCAGAATGGTGTTAGATCATCGTTGAATGACTGGTAGAATTCACTTGGGAAGCCATCTGGTCTTGGGTTTTTTATCTTTAAGATGGTTTTGAGGACTGTTTCAATTTCTTCACTTTTGATTGATTTGTTGAGGTCTTCTATTCTAATGTCAATGTAAGTGATTTGTTTATTTCTAGGAATTTGTCTCTCTCATCTACATAGTCTAGTTTTTTGGCACACAGTTGTTTATATTATCTTTATGTTCTCTATTATTTCTGTCTCCCTCTAATTTCTGGTTTTACTTATTTGCATCTTTTCTCTTTCCTTCTTTGTCAGTCTAAGGGTTTCTTTTTATTTTGATGATCTTCTCAAAGTACTGACTTCTGTTTTTTTTATTCTCTTTATAGACTTTTGTTCTTAATTTCATTTATTTATGCTCCAATCTTTACTGTTTCTTTCCTTCAGCTTGGTTTAGGATTAATTTGCTGTATTGTTTTTGTTTATTCCTAGTTTCCAGGTGTGCAGGTATATCTTCAATTTTAGATTTCTTCTTTTTTTAAGAAAACAACTTTATTGATGCATATTAATAAAGGATAAATCCATCCAAAGTGTACAATCAATGTTATTCCCTATAATCACATAGTTGTGCATTCATTTTTTCAATCATTTTAGAGCATTTTCATTATTCCAATAATATTAATAAAACTAAAAATCAAAATCCAAACAGCCAAACAAACAAAACTCATAATCTCTCAATCTTTCTCTGCTTCCCCTACTGTACATAGCTGCTATTCTGTTTCCTTTTCTCCATTTTATTAGTATTTATATTTTGTACAAACAGTTTTACATTTACGCTATCACCCATATTTGTATTTTACTTGATGTTTCACTATGTTATACAGTCCCTTGTTACATTTTAAGATTTCCTTTTAGTAATATAAGTGTCCTTAGGCTTGACCTTTCAACCACTATAATACCAATATAATAGCTCTGCTCATCACAAATAGATGATGTGTGTTCAACATTTCAATTCATTTCCAAAGACTACAAACAATCTTTAAACCAACTCTACACAGATTAACCATCAATTTTCAATTCTCTACCTTCATTCTATTTTCTGATGACCTATATTCTAATAATTAATTCCTTGAGTGTACTTAATATATTGAGGGCTATAATTTTCCCTCTCAGCACTGCCTTGGCAGTTTGCAATAGGTTTTGGTGTTGTGTTCACATTTTCATTCAACTCAAAGTATTTGCTGAATTCTCCTGCAATTTCTTCTTTAATCCATTAATTATTTGGGGGTGTTTTTTAATCTCCATATATTTATGAATTTTCCCTTTTTCTATCCATTATTGTTTTCCATCTTCATTCTATATGACAAGAGAAAGGCTTTTGAATAATTTCAAACTTTATAAATGTAATGAGTGTTGTTTGTTACCAATGTATTGTCTGTCCTGGAGAAGTATCCATGAGTGCTTGAAAAGAATGTATATACTCCTATTTTGTGGTACAATGCTCTATAGCTGTCTGTTAGGTCTGGTTCATTTATCGTAATATTCATGCTCTCTGTTTTTTAATTTATCCTCTGTCCAGAAATTCTATCCAATACTGAGAGCTACTTATAGAAGTCTCCAATTATTATTTAGAGACACTTATTTATCCCTTCAGTTTTATCAGTGGGTGCCTCAAGTATCTTGGGCATTCAGGTTAGGTGGAAAAATATTTAATACAGTTATTTCTTCTTGGTGATTTACCCTTTTTATTATTATATAATGACTTTCTTCATCCATTATAACAGTTTGGCATTTAAAATCTATTTTGTCTGGTACTAGTTTTACTACTCCTGCTCTTTTTCAGTTACTATTTGCATGGAATACCTTTTTCCAACCTTTTACATTTAAGCTGTTTGTGTACTTACATCTGAGGTGAGTGTATTTTAGAAAATGTATAGATGACTCATATTTTCCATCCATTCTGTCTATGTCTTTTGATTGGGGAGTCCAAGCCAATAACATTCAATGTTACTACTGTATAAGCATTACTTACTTCATCCATTTTGTCCCTTGTTTCTCTGCTGTTATATCATACAATCACCTGTCTGTCTTTTTATTATTATATTTTTATTTATTTTTAAAACTACTTAGATTATATATATGCTACATAAAAAATATAAGGGATTCCCATATGCCCCACTCCCCACACATCCCACTTTTCCCCACACTAACAACTTCTTTCATTAGCATGGTACATTCATTGCAATTAATGAACACATTTGGGAGGATTGACACTAATCATGGATTATACTTTACATTGTAGTTTACACTCTCTCCCGTTCAATTCTACAGGCCATGGCAGGATATATAATGGCATATATCTGTCATTGCAATGTCATTCAGGACAATTCCAAGTCCTGAAAATGCCCCCATATAATACCTCTTTTTCCTTCTCCCTGACTTCAGCACCTCAAGGGGCCACTGTCTCCACATCCATGATATAATTCCTTCCATTGCTAGAATAACAATTAGTCTATAAAAGCACACCAGTAAGTCCACCCTAGTCCATATTTTTTCCCCAATACTGAGGATTCTGGAAAGGTGATGCCCACTCCACCTTGAATTAAGAGGGGGCTTCAACCCCATATGGCTGATGGGTGGGACTTTCTTGCTTGCAGTTGTAGACTATCTTGGTTCATTAGTTTGGTGGTTGTCTATCATCACCTCATTGTTAGTTGTCCTGGGCAAGTCCAATGAATGGGAGAATAGGTGTTCCAAATCCACTGAGGCTCAAGGTCCAGTTGAAATATGGGCAACCCAGAGATTAAAGTCTCTTGGACATACACCAACTATAGGTTCAAATAAAAGGGACAGAAGAGGTGTTTGTAGAGCAGTCACATCTGAGTCCAAATCTGTCACACTTGGAATCACAAATTCCAAGGTAGGGTTCACTTGCAAGCCATCAAACTATGAAGCTATTTGCCATGACCATAGGACCTGGGTGTCTCCAGAGGCTTCAGGAGCCCTACCATTTGGGATAGTAACTAATTTTGCAGTCTATAATATCCTGTTGAGACGTGCATAAGCATTAACTCTCTGATGAACTCCCTTTGACCTCACTTTGAGGCCATATAAATTCATGTTTTCCCCCTTTTATTCAAGGTTCTCCAGTTGTATCACCAGCTGGTGCTTGGTAGTGAGGCTCATCCCCAGGAGTCATGCCCTATGCTGGGAGGTAATTAATGCATTTATGTGCTGATTTTGGCTTAGAGAGAGGTCACATTTGAGCAACAAGGAGGCTCCCAGTAGGTAATTCTTAGGCACCTTACAACACTATGCTAGGTTGCAATTTCAAGAGCAAAGGCTACTAACAATTGTTGTCAATATCAAGGGCCCATCAATGGACCGTCCTTCTTCACTAGTCATTGCCTCTGTACTTGGGGTTTGCTGCTGTTCCATTAGAGAATGTGGCACAGCTCCTCAGGATGGGAATTCAATATTCTTTCAATTGTTGTATGAATCTCTACCCGGTGTGGCAATCCCCCAAGAAGATTTGAACATATTTATATACATTATATATATGCCCAGGTGAACTTCCTCCCATATATATCACATCACTGACACCACACATGAATGATCCTTCCCTACTATAGTTTTAACCTTTATGTGATCCAAAGCCTCTTCAAAAATAAAGTCAAAAATAATGCCAATACATTAATAAGAAAACAAAATAATGATAGGTTTAAACATAAGAAATAAAATATCTAATGATTTAGAAAAACTAAAACTAAAATAAAGTAAAAAATGAAATTGGGAAATTAAAAAATGAAAAATATGAAAAAATAAAAAATAAAAAAATTCATGTTTTGCCTTTCATCACTATAATATCTTTTGTTCTGAATGTACAGTGACATTTTCTTCCATTTATTCCCCAGTGTCTTACTTTTTTTCATTTTGTCTTCAAAAATGTTGTAGGTCACAATAAAGTCACATAAAGTATATAGTGGACTCCCATATACCCAACATCCTCCCCTTTTCCCTTTCCTCATTAATAACCTTTTTCATTTGGATGGTACATTTATTACAACTGATGTACAAATATTGAAACATAGCTACTAACCATGGTCAATGGTTTACATTATGGTTTACATTTTAGACCTTACAGTTTTATAAATTTTTGATGCATTTTAACATGGCCTGTATTCATCATTGCAAGATCATGCAAAACACTTCCATTGCTTCTTAAATACCCCCTCTTATATATTTTCTATTCCTTCCTCCCTCTCCCCTTGGGGTCCTCGGCAACCACCAGGCTTCACTCCTTGATTTACAAGATTCATAAATACTTGCAACAACACTGAGGGCTTGTCACATTACTCTGTCCGCCCATGTTAGGAACCACCCATTCTCTCAAGAGACACCCTTCACTCTTAGGAACATTTCAGGCTTCCCCAGGATGGGAGTGCAAATCTTTCCCACTCATTATATGGGTTTCTTCCCAATGATATAGCACACTATGACAAAATGGTCACTTGCACATTTTCTAGAAAACTGCCCCAGATGCACCCTTTCCCAAATGCCCCCCAACAAACACCCTAAACTAGTAACACTTCCTTGTCATATTGCCAAAGAGCTTTCTCAATATTGTAATTTCCCCCATGTACCCACCAATCCCCAGTGTTCACCTGCTCCCTTTCCCATCCCTTCCCCCAAGACCATGGACAGTCCAACACATCCTACTCTCAAGTCTGCACCACTGAATACAATAATATCACAACACCCTTCTTTTGTCATAATGCTGCACAACTACACACTTCCAACTTATTGGGGATTTTGCCTGTATGGGCAGTGACTCACAACCTTCTTCTCCTTTACTATTTCCTGTAAATCTAGCTTCCAGACTCTAGCTCTATGAGTCTGTTCAATTTGCTTAATTCATATCAAATAGGTCATGTAATATTTGTACTTCAATGCCTGGCTTGCTTTACTCAACATAAGGTCCTCAAGATTCATCCATGTTATCCCATGTGATAGTACTGTATTCTTTATTACAGCTGACTAATATTCCATTGTATGCATATATTACATTTTGTTTATCCATTCATCTGTTGATGAGCATTTGGGTTGATTCCAACTTTTGGCAATAGTGAATAATGCTGCTATGAGCATTGGTGTGCATATATCTATTTGAATCCTTGCTTTCAATTCTTCTGAGTATATACCCAGGAATGGAATTACAGGATGATATGACAGATTTATAGTTAGTTTTTTCAGGAACTGCCAAACTGTCCTCCACAATGGCATGAACATTCTACAGTTCTACCAGCAGTGGATGAAGTTTCACATTCCTCCACATGCTCTCCAACACTTGTAGTCCTCTCTTTTTTAATAGCCATGAGTCTAATGGGTGTAAGATGGTATCTCATTGTAGTTTTGATTTGCATTTCCCTAATAGCTAGTGATCTTGAGCATATTTTCATGTGCTATTTAGCCATTTGTATTTCTACTTTGGAGAAATGTCTGTTCAAATCACTTGCCCAATTTTTAAATGGGTTGTTTGTCTTTTTATTTCTAAGATATACAAATTCTTTGTATATGCTGGACATTAGGCTCCTATCAGATATATAGTTACCAATTATATTCTCCCATTGGGTAAGGTGTCTTCACTTTCTTGACGAACTCCTTTGAGGTGCAAAAGGTTTTAATTTTGAAAAGGTTGCATTTATCTATTTTTTCTTTTGCTGCCCTTGTTGTTGGTGTGAAGTTCATGAAGTCATTTCCTAATAAAAGGTCCTGGAGATGCTTCCCTACATTATATTCAAAGGTCTTTATGGCCTTTGCTCTTATATTTATATATTTGATTCATTTTGAGTTGATTTTTGAATAAGGTGTGAGATGGTGTTCCTCTCTAATTCTTTTGGATATGGATGTCCAGTTTTCCAAAGGTGATGTGTTCAAGAGATTATTCTCTCCCAATTGTGTGGGCTTGGTGGCCTTGTCAAATATCAGATGACTTTATATGTGAGGATCATTATCAGAACTCTTAATTCAATTCCATTTTTCATTATGTCTATCCTTGTGCCAATACCATGCAGTTTTGACCACTGTAGCATTGTACTATGTATTAAAGTCAGGTAGTGTGATTCCTACATTTAGATTTTTCATTACAAATATGTCTTTGTGTTTTCAGCACCTCTTGCCTTTCCAAATAAATTTCATAGTTAGGTTTTCCAATTGAGTAAAAAATGTTGTGTTGATTTTTATTGGTATTTAATTAAATTTATAGATTAGTTTGGATAGGATGGACATCTTAATGATGTTTAGTCTTCCTATCCATGAACAGGGAATATTCTTCCATTGATTTATTTCTTCTTTGATTTCCTTTGACATTGTTGTGTAGTTTTGTGTGTATAAGTCATTTACATCTTCAGTTAAATTTAATCCTAGGTACTTGATTTTTTAGTTACTATTGAAAATGGTATTTATTTCTTGATTTCCTCTTCAGCTTGCTTATTCTTGGTGTAAAGAAATGCTACTGATTTTTGCACATTCATCTTATAACCTGCAGCTTTACTGAACACATTCATACATTTTAGAAGCTTTATTGTAAATTTCTCAGGGTTTTCTGTGTATAGTGTCATGTCGCCTGCAAAGAGTGAAATTTTTACTTCTTCCTTTACAATTTGTATGTCTTTTACATATTTTTCTTGTCTCAGTGATTCAGCAAGTACTTCAAAGGCAATGTAAAATAGAAGTGGTGATAGTGGGCATCCTTTTCTTGTTCCATATCTAAGAGGGAAAGCTTTTAGGATTTCACCATTGTATGTGATGTTAGCTCTGGATTTTTCATACATACTCTTTACAATGTTCAGAAAGTTTCTTTCTATTCCAGTGTTGTTGTTTTTTTCAATAAAGTGAACTGAATTTTTGCGAATGCTTTTTCAACATCTATAGAGATGATCATGTAATTTTTTTTTCTTTTGATTTCTTTATGTGGTGTAATACATTGAATGATTTTCTTATGTTGATCCATTCCAGCATACCCGAGATGAAACCAAATTGGTCATGGTGTATAATTTGTTTGCTGTGTTGTTTAATATGATTAATAATTATTTTGTTGAGTAATTTTGCATCTAGATTCATTAAGGAGGTAGGTCTGTAAATTTCCTTTCTTGTGGCATCTTTGGTTTTGGTATTAGAGTAATTTTGACATCATAGATTTAGTTAGGCAATGTTCCTTTTACTTCTATTTTTTGGAAGTGTTTAAGCAGGATTGCTGGTATTTCTTTCTGGATTGTTTGGTAGAATTCAACTGTGAAGCAGTCTGGTACTTGGGTCTTCTCAGTTTGGAGGTCTTTGATGACTGATTCTATCTCTTTACTTGTGATTGAACTCTTGAGTTATCAATTTCTTCTTTCATGAATTTAGTCTGCTTGGTGTTTCTAGGAATATATCCATTTCCTCTAAATTATCATTCTTGTTGGCATATAATTTTTCAAAGTATCATGTTATGATACCCATTATTTCTGTGGGGTCAGTGGTGATATCTCCTTCATCTTTTCTTATTTTGTATATTTGCATCTTCTCTCTTTATTTCTTTGTTAGTCTAGCTAAGGATTTGTCAATTTTATTGTTCTTCTCAAAGAAACAGCTTTTGATTTTGTTTACTTTTCCTAGTGCTTCCTTATTTTTTATTTTATTTAGTTCTTCTGTATTCTTTATTACTGTTTTCTTTCTAATTCCTTTGGGGTTAATTTGTTGTTCTTTTTTTAATTCCTCCAGGTGTGCATTTAGGTTTTCAATTTTAGCTCTTTCTTCTTTATTGACATGTGCATTTATGGTTATGAATTTCCATCTTATTACAACTATTGCTGCATCCCATAGGTTTTTATACCTTTTGTAGTCATTTTCACTCATTTCAAAGTAGTTACTGATTTCCTTTGAAATTTCTTTTTGACCAACTGTTTGTCTAAGAATGTGTTGTATAACTTCCATATCTTTATGCCTAATCTGGTTCTTAGTCCCTTACTGATTTCCAGCTTCATTCCATTGTGGTCAAAGAAATTGCTTTGTATAATTTCAGTCTTTCTGAGTTCTTTGAGAATTTTTCTATGGCCTAGCATGTAGTCTATCTGTGAGAATGATCCATGTGCACTTGAGAAGGAAGGATATCCAATTGTATTTGATTGTAGTGTTCTTTATATGTCTACTAGGGCCAGGTTCTCTAATGTATTATTCAAAGTCTTTGTTTCTTTATTGATTTTCTGTCAGGATGGACTGTTTAATGGTGATAATGTTGTATTAAAGCCCCCATTATAATTGTAGAGGCGTCTATTTCTCCACTTATTTTCTCCAGTGTTTGCCTCATGTATTTTGAGGCACCATGGTTAAGTGTATAAGTCTTTTTTTTTTCTTGATTTTTTAGTTTTTTTTAATTTTTCATATATATTTTCAAAGATGCTTAGATTACATAGATGTTACACAAAAATTACGGGGATTCCCATGATCTCCCCCTCCCATACCTGCCATAATATCTCACATAAACCTCTTTCATTAGTGTGGCACATGACCTGCAATGGATATACACATCCTGGTGCTTTGTCACTAAGCATAGACAGCAGTTCACATCATAGGCCACACTCTCTCCCACACAGTTCTGCATGGTATATGCTGCTCTAAAATGGCTATATCTGTCACCACAACATCAGTCAAGAAAACCCCCAAGTCATGAAAAAGCCCCTGTATTACAACTGCCATTCCCCTCCCTGCCACAAAAGCGTCTAGTGGCCACTGTCTTCACCTCACCATTATAATATCTTCCATTGCTTGAATACCAATATGTCTACAGCAGAATACCATTAAGTACACTCTAGTCCATAGCTCTTCCCCCAATCCTGAGGGGACTGGAATGGTGATGTCCACTTCATCTCCCAGTGAGAGTGGGCTTATATCCCATGGATACAGTGGATGGGATTGTCCTGCCTTCAGCTGCAGGCTCTCTCCATTCCCTGGGATTGCCGTTAACCATCATCACCGTCTCCTAATCAGGTGACTTGGGTGAATCATTTGAGCTGTAGAGTAGGAGTTGCAGCTCCACTGAAATTTCAGACACAGCTGACACATAGGCAGGCCACAGGCTCCTGTCTCTGGAAGTACACCTGCAAACTCCAGCCTCACATATAGGTTTGAATAGAAGGGACTGATGGACCATGTGCAGGGAGGACTTATTTGAGTCCAACTCTGTCACTCTGAGGAGCACAGATACCAAAGTAGAGCCCACTGATAAGGCATCAATCTCTGGGGCTATCCCCCCTTGTATAGGATCTGGGTGCCTCCAGATCCCTCAGGAATCCCTCTGTGTGGGGTGATATCCACTTTGGTGTTCTATGAGATCCTACTGAGGTGTGTGTAAGCGTTACCTCTGGGATGACCTCCCGACTCTCTTTGAAGTCTCTTAGCCACATGAGCTAATTTGTCTTTACCTTTTCCTCCTTTTATTCAAGGTTTTTTTTTTTTCCAGTCATGTTTACAGTTGGCACTTGTTATTAGTCTCTCGTTGCCAGGGAGGCTCATCCCCAGGAGTCAAGTCCCATGCTTGGGGGAAGGTAATGCATTCATATGCTGAGTTTGGCTTAGAGAGAGGCCACATTTGAGCAACAAGGAGTCTCTCAGGTGGCAAACCTTAGGCACCCCATAACAGTAGGCCAAGTTTCAATTACAAGAGCGTAGACTCATAATGCTAGTCATCAATAAAAAGAACCCAACAGTGGGCCATTCTCTTTTGCCAGACACTGCCCCTGTATTCGGGGGCCTGTTGCTGCTCCCTTGGAGAATGTGGCAGAGCTCTCCCAGCTGGGAATTCAGTATTCCCTTATTTATTGAGAGTTTGTCTATCCACCATGGCCATGCCCCATCCCTCGATCATTTGAACAATTTTATATAATTTTCATGTGTATTCAGATTAACTTATTCCCATGAATCCCCCATCTCAGACACTCCCCACCAATGATCCTCTGCAGCCCTCATTGTAACCCTTCTGTGACCTAAACCTTCCCTGAAGATGAAGCCCATATAATAACCAAATACAATTAATAGGAAAATGAAATAATAGTGATAAGCTTAACTGCAATAGATAAAATACAAGGAAATTCAGAAAAAAAGAACTGAAAATAAGATATAATTAATGGATTGGGACATTCAAAAAAAGAAAATGGGAAAAAAACAAAAGAAAAACAATTTTCTTTTAATTTTTATTATTATTGTTTTTTCTTGTTTTATCACTGCATTATCGGATGTTCAGTGTGTACCGTGACATCTTCCTTCTCTCATTCCCCAGTGTCTCCCCAATTTTCATTTAGTTTTCAAAGAAATTTTAGGTCACAGCAAAGTCACACACGGAATACTAGAGATTCCCATATACCCAAACTTCTTCCCCCTTCCCCACCCCATATTAAAACTTTTTTTGTGTGTGGATGGTAGAAATGTTATAACTGTTATACAGATAGTGAAACATAGTTACTAAACATTGTCAATGGATTACAGTATAGTTTACATTTTAGACGGTACAGTTTGATATTTTTTGATGATATTTACCATGTCCTGTGTCCACTACTGTAAGGTAATGAAGAATATTTCCCATGACCTCTAAATAGCCCATTTGATCTTTTCTGTTCCTTCTTTCCCACCCCCTGGAGCATATGACACTCCCTTCACTTGGCTCATGGGCTGACAAGATTCATAGTTACATGCCCTGGGTATTCTAACCTGCCCTTCCTAATCTACCCACCTGTTAACCCTGCACCACCAAACCCAGTAAAATCTCTACCCACCTGTACTATCCTTCAATATGTAACTATACTCTATCAATTTCCCATAGATTATGTCCATATGGGTGATGGTTCGCAACCTACCCTTCCTCTGTCTCCCTTGTTAACTTCTCTTTCAGACAGTGGTTCTCAGAGACTGTTAACTTTCCTCAATTCATTAGCAATGATGTCATAAAGTGTTCATCCTTCAATGCCTGGCTTGACTCACTCAACATAAGGTCTTCAAGATTCATCCATGTTATTCCATGTGTTAGCACTTTATTCCTTCTAACAGCTGAGTAGTATTTCATTGTATGTATGTACCACATTTTGCTTATTCATTCAACTGTTGATGGGCACCGGGCCTGATTCCAACTTTTGGCAATTGTGAACAATACCGCTATGAACATTGGTGTGCATATATCTGTTCATGTCTTTGCTTTCAGTTCTTCTGGGTATATACCCAGTAGTGAAATTGCTGGATCAT
This sequence comes from Cabassous unicinctus, assembly GCA_029593785.1. NCBI lineage: Eukaryota > Metazoa > Chordata > Mammalia > Cingulata > Chlamyphoridae > Cabassous > Cabassous unicinctus. The sequence goes on along the minus strand of JAQZBX010027609.1, from coordinate 12,273 downwards.
ATGGAAGATCTACTGTTAGTTTTCTGTGGAGTTGCCAAACTGTCCTCCACAGTGGCTGGACCATTCCACCATCCCACCAGGTGCATAAGTCTTTTTGAATATTCTTTCTTCTTGAAAGGTTACCCCTTTTACTAATATATAGTGTCTGTCTTTATCTTTTACAATAGTTCTCCATTTGAAGTTTATTCTGTCTGATTTAAGGCACCTACTCCCACACATTTTTGGTTATTGTTTGCTTTTAATATTGTTTTCCAGCCATTCACTTTCAGCTTCCTTGAATCCCTGAGTCTACAGTCATGTATTGTAGACAGCATATAGATTGGTCATATTTCTTTAACCATTCTGCCTATTTGTGTCTCTTGGCTGGTGAGTTTAAGTCATTAACATTCAGTGTTATTTCTCTCAAGGAATTCCTTAGATTAGCCATATTTTCTTTGGGTTTATATGTGACATATGTTGTTTTTATTTCTATTTTTGTCTTTTTTAGTTGTTCTTACACTCTCCTCCAACTCTATCTCTTCTGTGTTTTTCCTTTCAACTTGCAGAACTCCTCTTATTATTTCTTGAAAGGCAGGTTTATTATTGGTATAATCTCTTAATTTTTGTTTATCTGTGAATATTATGAAATCTCCATAATTTTTAGATGTTAACTTTGCTGGAAAGTGAATTCTTGGCTAGAAGTGATTTTTTTTCTTTTACTGCCTTAACTCTGTCATACCATTGTCTTCTTGCTTCCTTGTATTCAGATGAGAAATCACCACTTAATCTTATTGAGTTCCGTTTATGTGAGGAGCGTGTTCTGCATAGATTAGGGATGGGCAGGTTGCCAACTAGTTGCTCTGATAAGGTTGGACCTGTATGCCAAAGGTGAGGGAGGATGTTTTCTTAACTTCACTGTTCTAGAGAGGATAAGACTCTAACCCAAAGATTTGGTAAATTTTGGCAATCTCTCCAATGAATTGTAGGTGAGGTCTGGATCTTTGTTGCCACCCAGATGTGTGATGAGGTTATAACCAAGAAAACAGCCATTGGACAAGCCTGTAGAAAGCATGGGTCCCCATGAGGTCTCAGGGAGGAAAAAAAACCATTATCTTAAGAAGGACTCTCAGACTTTGTCATGGAACAGAATGTGCGCTGAAGTTTTACTGAACTGTAGGGGATGCCAGACTCGTATTTTTCACCCAAATTCTCCATATGGTAATGCAAGTGTTTATCTTTTGTTTGTCCATTTGTGAACTGGAAGTAAAAAAATTGTTTTGTAAATTTCAGAGATCTGCAGCCAGACTGGACTTTGTCCCAAGAAAAACTGAATTTCTTTAAATTGATTGTGATATGATTTTATATTTAGTAGTATTACTGAATTTTTTTTAATATTGTAATGTCTTTTTGGACTTCAGAGGATGGAGTATAACAGGTGATATTGTTTATGAATTCCAAAAATATATATTGGATTATGTTTGTGAACTGGTCTGGTCTTCTGGGCATAATTGATTGGATTGGATTCAAAAGTTTCAATTTTACTTGATTAAATAAAGATTAAGGCTTTGATTGGGCCATGCCAGTAGGACTTTGAGTCCCTGCTCCCTTGGTGGGTGAGAACTCACAGAGAAAGTGACATGACAGAGGTGAAAGTTAGAGTTTTGATCTTGGAGCCCAGGAAGTAAGCACACAGAGAAGCATATACATAAGGAAAGAGAGGAGGCTCCATTAGACATGGCAGAGGCCTGGGAACCATAGATGAGCCATTTGCCTGACAGTTTAGAACTGGCACCTTACAGAGAGCACAGCAGCTAAACCCGGAGAGAAATGAGCTCTGGGAGAGAGACAAGATTTTTCCCAGCCTGTGACTGAAATCCGAAGAAGAAGCTGGGACCACAGAGCCTTGGAAGGAAGAGGAAGACTAAACACTCACAGAAATAACCCACCGTCTTGCATAAACATGTGGCAACAGATTCTGGGTGAGAAAAAACCTCTTGTGGTACCTTGAGTTGGACTCTTTAGTGCCTTATGACTGCAAGCTTCCACCCCAAATAAATATCTTTTATAAAAACTAACCAATTTCTGGCATTTTGCCTCAGCACTCCTTTGTCTAGCTAACACATTCTGTGTTCATGGATTAGAATTCTAATTATCAATAAGTTGTCAATTCTCCACAAATTGATTTGTAGATTCAATGCTATCAAAATAAAAATAAAAATCATAACAAGCTTTATTGCAGAAATGGAAAAGCAAATTATCAAATTTATTTGGACGTGTAAAGGACCACAAATAGCCAAAAATATCTTTAAAAAGAAGAATGAAGTTAGAGGACTCTCACGTCCTGAGTTTAAATCCTATTACCTATCTACAGTGCTAAAACAAGATGGTATTGGTATAAAGATAAACATGTTGATTAATGGAATAGAATTGAGAGTTCAGAAATATATCCTCAAATTTATGGCTAAGAGATTTTTGAAAGTCTGTCAATCACAAACACCTGGGCCAGAACAGTCTATTGACAAATAGTGCTCAGAGAACAGGGTACCCTTATCCAAAAGAAAGAAAGAAGACTCTTATTTCACACCTTATAGAAATATTAACTAAACATGGATCAAGGATTCAGTATAAATGCTACAACTGTAAAAATCACAGATGAAAATGTAGGAAGCATCTTCAAGCCCTTGAGATAGGCAGGAGTTTTATAAGCCTTACATCCAAATCACAAGCAATGAAAGAAACAATAGATAAATGGGACATGATCAAAATTCAACACTTGTTCTTCAAAATTGTTTTCAAGAAAGTAAAAGGGCAGCCTACTGAATGGGAGAAAATATTTGCAAAATATTTATCTGAAAAGATTTTATCTCAAATTTATATAAAGATTCCATATAATTCAATGATAAAAAGACAAGGAACTCAATTAAAAATTGGGCAAAATTATTGAACAGACATTTTTCCTAAGAGGAAATACAAATGGCCAAAAAGTATATGGAAAAATGTTCAACAGTACTAGCTATTAGGGAAATACAGCTCAATGAGATATAATTTCACACCTTGTAGACTGTCCATTATTAAAAAAAAGAAAACCCACAAAATCTGTTTTAAGTGTTGGAGAGAATGTGGAGAAATAGGAACACTCCTTCAATGTTAGTGAGAATGTAAAAAGGTGCAGCCTCTGTGGAAAACAATTTGGCAATACCTCAAGAAACTTAATAAAAAAAAACTGTCTTATGATCCATTAATCCATTATATTCTAGGAATATATTCAGAATATCTGAAAGCAAGGACATGAAGTGACCTTTTCACACCAATGTTCATTGCAGCTTTATTCACAATTGCTTAAATATGCAACCAGCCCAAGTGTCCATCAACAATGTGTGGAAAAACACAATGTGCTATATAGATACAATGGAATCCTAATCAGGTCTAAGAAGAAATAAAATAAGGATACATATGACAGCATGGATGAACCTGGAGAACATTACGTTGAGTGAAGCAAGCCAGACACAAAAGGACAAATATGGTTTGGTCTCACTATTGTGAACTAAATATGATGAGTTAACTCATTAATATAAACACTAGGGTATAAGCTACTAGGAGATAGAATGTGGATTGAGAATGGGCATTGATGTTTAATGTATGTCGAATTTTTTTAAGGTTTATTGTAAAAGGGTGAAAATGAATACATTTGTGGTAACACATTACAATACTATAACACTGATGATTTATAAATGTTATTGTGGCTAAAATGGGTAGTCTGTGAATGTGAATGTCAATTGAAAGTAAGCTAAAGAATAATCTAGGGATTATATAACAGTGTTTTCAGTGGTGGATGAAGATTGTGGTTAATAGTATAAATATAACAATGTTTTTCTTTTAAAAAGTGTTAAGGACTCATGTAATTTATGGATGATATTTAACTGCAATATTGTAATATTTTTGCAGCAATTGCCAAGAAAATATTATTTCAGTTTAAAGGAAAAGAGTAGGTGTGTACATGGGGGTATGAGTTCTTTCCTTTCATCGTCATGTAAATTTTCTAAAATTGACTGAGGTGATGACAGCACAACTCTGTGGTGCCATGAGAGCCATTGAGTATACACTCTGAATGGATTTTACAAAGCATGGAACTGTAAAACACATTGAATATTGTGGTGGAAAATGGACTGTGGATAACAACAAATATGAGAACATTCTTTCATGAAATATAACAAGCATTTAATGCTAATACAGGGTATTAATAATTGGGTGGGTTGGGGGAAAATACATCAAATGTAAGATATTGTCTATAGATAAAAAGTATGTTTTGATTATTCTCTTTCATATTTGTAACAAATTATCATAACAATACAAGGTGTTGGTGGTGGGATGATATATGCTAGCCTTGTATGTTGATTTGCATGTTTGTTGTATAGGTTCACAACTTTTACTATACACTCGTTATGTATGTTTGTTTATGTATGAATGATATAGTTCAATAAATATTTAAATGAAAAAAAACTAATATTTCTGAGGCTGTGAAGATGTGCAAATGAAGGCATCAACAGGTGATGCTTTTCTCCCAAAAAACAGCCACTGGTGATCCTGGACTTCTCAGTCACATGATATGGAACATGGTGATGTCTCCCTTCTCTTTCAGAACTTGTTGCTTTCAGGTTCTGGTCGTTGTCTGTGGACTTTTATCTCAGTTTCTGTGGGTTCCTTTCTGAGTTCCTGTGTCATTTTTTCTGTCTCTACAATTCCCTCTTTCCATAATTAGTCAATTATAAAGGACTATTTTAAGAGGATCCAGGCCCACCATTGGTCACTCTACACAAATAATCTAATCAAAGATGCTTAATTGAACTAATAAAAAGTTATCACATACTATTATTTCATACCCACAGGAAACAATTAATTTTAGAACAAAATTTTGGGGGGTCCCAAATGCCCCAAGCACAGGGTTTCTTCAAGAAAAATATAATACCATCACCAAAGTTTTACCATCTCTAGATTTAGATTGTCCCATCTAACTAAGACTAGGGAAGTATGCCAGCCACCAATGTCATTCAGCTTAATAAATGATGATTTAAAAATGTCTAATTCTGAATAATATTCCTGCATAAATTTTAGGATAAAACCAGAGAGAAATCACACCCTCTTATTGTATTTCAAGGAAATTTCTCTTACTTAAGAAGAAGAAACTAAAGTTACCATGATTTAATCAACTTTATTATTCTACAGAAATCTTATAATTTAATATGCTTGGCAAAGTATACAACTTTAAAAAATACTTTCAAAACATCTCTTCATTGTTGGCAAAATCAAAGCTTAAATTTTGTCAGATTTAATGAGAAACATATGATTCAGGCAAGACAGAATTTAGATTTCATAGTGGTTTGTATAACCCATATATATTCAAAATGTCATAGTCATTTTTGTGTAGTAAAATCATTAAAATTAGTGATAAATTATTACATAAAAATTTAAATTTCAGCTTAGTTGAAATATTGGACGAGTTTTAAATGTTTAACTCAATTTTATCTATTTCATTTAACAAATTCCAAGATGTTTTCTGTACAGCAAGAATTTTACTTCAGTCTTTCATAATACATAAAAATTTTGCTTTAGAGAATAGAATTAAGGCTTAAAACAAAACAAAACAAAACAAACATATACAATTAATACAGCATTTCTTTTTTCAAGTCTACATGACTTTTTCCACTGTGTCTAAATCTAATTAACAGATATTTGGTTAAAAAATATCTAAGTAAAAGCTATTTGGTCAGCTACTATGCATAGCTCTGGAATGTTTTTGAAGTTATACATTGGGACATTACTGAGATTTGGAAAATGCCCTCAATCCTAAAGTGTGGCATCTCAAAATGCATACAGTCTCTAGTTTTTGAGACAAAGCTACATATGATAAGGCTATTACTTCATAAAGCCTTGACATGACTAAATTATCAGAGTAGGAGAGCACTGTACAACATTGAATAATATGAAATCACTTCACTATTGATGGAATCACTGCACTTAGTCATAAAGAAAGGAAAGAATGTGTTTAAAAGGATGAGAGAAGATAATAAATGTTGGAAGGTTAATAGTCAGGAAATACAGAGTAGGTTGATATTGACTATGAGAAAAAAATAAATGTGGTCACCACACTGGGAATTATATTTAGGAAGCAACAAGAATGCACAGTGTTTGGAAATATTAGGGAGAAAATTATACATTGTTGCTGACTTAAAATTCTGAATTACACGACCAGTGTATTTCTGGAAGTGACAGGATTAGAAAATCAAGTGAGAATGTTGAGTAATCCACAGTCTGAAAGGAGAGGTCACTATTCACAGTGAATGCAAGTGCTGAGTTTCAAGAAAAAGCAGTGCCTGAAATCAGTGGTCTGAATAGTTGGAAAAAACATAACAACAATACAGGGTACTGGATGAGAAAATATGTGCAGGTGTGGTAGAAGATACTTTGAATTTTGAAATGGTGACATCAAAATAATAATCATGCAGTCAAGTGGATTAGACATCTAAGACCAGAGTTACAGAAAAGTAAGTGCTCTACTTGGACAGGAAAGTATAAACAAGAGTGGATGTAGTCACAGGAAAATGGTCAAAGTAGAGAAATATAGAGTAAGCAGAAACCAAAGATGAAGAGGAGGAAGAGTGAAATGGTAAAGTTAAGGGGACATATGAACATCAGCAGGTAGGCAATTATAATAAAGAAAGAATGAGGAATGTCCACATATAATGTGACAAAGAAATAGATATAAATGCACTTATGAATATAAATGTTACAGATAATATGATGATATAGATGACAAATATAGATATAAATGGATATAGGTATAGATATGGTTATGGCTATGGATATGAATAAGGACATGGCTAAGATTATGGCTATGACTATGGCTATGGATATGACATCAGTTCAGTGAACATAGATTCACATTTACTTAAAACAGAATCATATTTTACCACTTCAGTCAGTTCAATTATTATTGATAATTTAACATACTAAAAACATACATACTGTTACTATGTTTTACCCTCAAAAAGATTGATTTTGGAAGATAATTTTTTGTTTCCAATGTATAGAGAGAGATATAGATATACACAAAGACATAACTCTAGGTATATATATGTGTGGGAAATGTGTAAATTCCTATACATTCATAAATATGAGTACTCTATATAGATAAATATCCAGATTTAGATGCTTTTTCTATTAATGTTTTCAATTCTTTCCATGAATTCAATCTTAGTGGAGGGCTAAGTAAGTAGTTATGTCAATGTTATGTGTGTTGTAAACATATTATATGATATAAAATCCTTCTGAGTGCTCTTTTAACCTCTGCATTTCTCAAGCTGTAGATTATGGGGTTTAACATTGGGTTGCTCACCACATACAGTGCTGAGATGAGGCTGTCTCTGGCAGGGGAGTGTTGACCGGAGGAGGGTCAGAGGGAGGTAAATGTTGCTGTGCCATAAAAAAGACAGGCAACAAGAAGGTGGGAAGCACATGTGGAGAAGGCTTTATGCTTCTCTTGGGCTGACTGAATTTTTAGGATGGTGGATATGATGTAGATACAGGAAATAAAAGTGATTAGAGAGGCAGGGATTGACAAAACACTTGCTCACACTAAAATAAGCATTTCTATCACATACGTGGAAGAACAGGAGAGTTCCACCAATTGTGGGATGTCACAATAATACTGGTTAACGTGATGGGACTTACTGAAAGACAGGTGGAACGTGAACACCATATGCAGAAAGGAATTAAGAAATCCTGCTCTCCAGGTTCCAGCCATCAGCTGGGCCCAGTGTACCTTGGTCATGATGAGGGTGTAACGAAGATGGAAACAGATGGCCACATACCACTCATAAGCCATGACAGTGAGAAGGAAGATCTCTACCCTTGCCAAGGCCACCAAAAAATAAACCTGCAAAGCACATACAACAAAAAAAAATGCTTTGCTTCCCAATCAGGAGGTTCTTAAGCATCTTGGGAACAGTGGTTGATGGGCACAAAATATCTAAGAGGGATAGATTGCCCAAGAAGTAATACATGGGTGTGTGCAGCCATTTCTCAGTCCCAATGGCCAGAAGAATGGCACCGTTTCCCAACCAAGGTGACCTGATTGATAACAGCAAAAACCACAGAGAAGATAGTGCACTTCTGGGAGATCAGAGAGACCTATGAGGATATAGTTATCCATGGTGGTGAGATTGTTGATGTCCTTCTCCTCTCTCCACTTGGGTCTTTCTGGAGACAGCAAAACCAAAATAAAAAGGTTAGGATCAAAAACCTAGGAGCCAAGTGATGATCAACACTAGGGATCATCACTTGATTGATGAATTGTGTTAGCCTTAATTTAATTACAGATTTCAATTATTACAATTGCTGATAGAAGCATACCATGAATTTATGATATTTCTTGGAATATTCATGCTCAGTTTTTAACTAGAAGGTGAAATTTGAAATTTAACTAGATGGAGAAATTTAAAGTTAAAATTTCATCTTCTTAGTGAAACTGTTCTTTTTGTATAATAATTTTATTTTTTTATTTTTTAAAAGATACTTAGATTACATAAATGTTACACAAAAATTGTAGGGATTCCCATATGCACCAACTCCCAGTTCTCCCACAACCTCCCACATAAACATCCATCATTAGTGTGGTGCATCACCTGCAATAAATATATACATTTTGGGGCTTTGCCACTAAGCATGGACCATAGTTCACATTGTAGACCACAGTCTCTCACACACAGTTCTGCATGTTATATAATGATATGAAATAGTCTATATCTGTCATTGCAATGTCTCTAAGGACGTTTCCCAAGTCCTGAAAATGCACCCATATTACAACTGATTTTCCCTCTCCCAGCTCCTGGAGCCTCCAGGGGCCACTGGCTCCACATCAATATTGTCATTTCTTACATTGATGGAATCACAATATGTCTATAGTAGAATACCAGTATGTCCACACTAGTCCATAGCTAATCCCCACATCCTGAGGATTCTGAGATGGGGATGTCCACTCCACCTCCAATTGCAAGAGGGCTTATATCCCATGGGAAAGATGGATGGGATTATCCTGCCTGCAGCTGCAGACGGCCTCCGTTACTTGGGATGGCCATTGTCCTTCATCATCTCCCTGCCAGCTGTCCTGGCTGAGTCCAATGAGCTGTAGAGTAGATGTTGCAGCTCTACTGAGGTTCTGGGCCCTGCTGCCACATGGACAGCCCAAAGACTCTGGTCTCCGGACATACACCTCCCAACTCCAGCACCAAGTATAGGTTCCAGGGAAGACAAAATTGAGTCCAACACTGTCACTCTCAGGAGCAGAAACTCCAAAGTAGGGCCCACTGGGAAGGCACCAAACTTCGGAGCCATCTTCCCTGACCATGGGACCTGGGTATCTCCACAGCCCTCTGGAACCCTTTTTGGGTGTAGTATCCACTTTGGAATTCTATGAAATCCTTCTGACATATGTGTAAGTGTTGCCTCTGGGAGGACCTCCCAAATCACTTTGAAGTCTCTTAGCCCTATACACTCATTTTTTTTTACTTTTCCCCCTTTAGTTCAAGATCTTTTTCCAGTTGTGTTGCTAGTTGGTACTTGGTAGCAATCCCTTAGTGCAGGGAGGCTTATCCCCTTGAGTCATTTCCCACACTGGGGGGAAGGTAATGCATTCATATGCTGAGTTTGGCTTAGAGAGAGGCAACATTTGAGCAACAAGGAGGCTCTCAGGAGGCATCCCTTAGGCACCCATAACAATAGGCTAAGTTTCAATTTCAAAAGCCAAGACCCATAAGGTGGGTCATAAATAACAAAAGTCCATCAGTAGATCATCCTCTTTTGCCAGAAATTGCCCCTGCACTTGGGGGACTGTTTCTACTCCCTTAGAGAATATGGCTGAAATCTCTAGGATGGGAATTCAGTATTCATTTATTGTGTGGGTCTCCACCCACTGTGACAATGCCCCGTGAATATTTGAACATTTTTATATACCTTATGTGTATGCTCAGGTGAACTTCCTCCCATGCATCTCCTGTCCCTGACACCCCACACCCTTGCCCCAGTTGTAACCTTTCTGTGATCCAAAGCCTCTTCAAAGGTGAAGCCATTACAATAGCCAAATACTATTAATAGAAAAATGAAATAATAATGATGTTTAAATATAAGGGCTAAAATACATAAAAATTTTAAAAAGCTAAAAATTAACTTAAGTTAAAACACTGGGAAAGCAAAAAATGAAAACTATTAAAATAAACTAAAAAAATGTTTTTGACATTTTGCCTTTCATCACTGCAATATCTGGTGTCCTCTCTGTACTGTGGCACCTTCCCCCACTCATTCCCCAGAACTATTTTTCATTTTGTTTTCAAAGAAGTTTCAGGTCACAGCAAAGTTACACACAGAATGCAGGAGAATCTCATACACCCAATATCTTCCCTCTTTCCTCCCCCTCATATTAATACCTTTTTACATGTGGATGGTAGCATTGTTATAACTGATATACAAATAGTGAAACATGGCTACTAAACATGGTCAGTGGTCTATATCATGGTTTACATTTTATACCATACATTTTTATAAATTTTGATGATATTTACCATGTCCTGTGCCCATCACTGCAAGTCCATGCAGAACAATTCCACTAACCACTAAATACCCCCTGTTTGATCTCTTCTATTCCTCCCTCCCCATTCCCACCAGGGCCCATGGTGACCCCATGACTTGACTCAGATGACAAGATTCAGAGTTACGTGCAATAAGATTGAGGTCTTGACTCACTGGTCTGTCCTTCCCTATTAGAAACCACCCTTGCTCTTGAGAGACTCCTGTCTGTCCACTTCTAAACAAATCAGTCCTCCAAATGATAGGAGTGAACTCCCTCTGACTCATTATGTCAGTCTCCACCCACTGACACAACACATCATGACAGAATGAACACTCATACACTCCCCAGAAGCCTGTTGTGGGAGGAAGTTGGACTTCCTTTACTTTTGATGGAATGTTTATACAATCTAAGGCTTCTTTAAAAATAAAAAATATATAATTTTAAAAACTTTATCTAATATTACATATGCTATACATGTATAATATTACATAATATATGCAATATCTTTCTATATAAAATATGATTAGCAATACACTTTTAATGATATATTAATCATTCATAGACATATAAATTAGACTTCATTTAAACAAAGTGTTGTCATAATAGACTGAAGAATAAATTTCTCTGTAAACTAATATTCAGTGATTTACATAATACATATTCAAATAAAAAAAAAGCAAGGTGCCAATAATGTTTATAGCAGGCCTCCTTTAATTTAAGAATGAAAGAAAAATAAATAATTATATATTTATGTGTGTGTATATATATACACACACATATACACACACACATACATGTACACAGATGCACATAAATACATACATATACACAAACTTTTAATAAAATTTGTATTAAGATTCACAGGCACAATTCATCAAAACCCAAAAAGGTTAACTTGAGTAAGAATAGGATGTGAGGGATATGGATGGCAGTGAATAACTGTTAATTTTTATTTATGTATGACTTTGTACATGTTCTCCATATTTAAAAATAAATTTACATATAAAATTTTGAGAAAAGAAAGTCCAAAAACAGAATACAAACAGAAAGAGCAACCATAATTCACATTAAATTCCTATTATAAACATGAAGGAAAAAAAGTATTAATTCTAATAATTTATGAACATGGTGTCAAAGGATATAAATTTAGTGACATATTCTAAATACAAAATGGGCAGATAAAAATTTAGAACTTTTTGTTGGTGGTAGTAGCATCAGTGTCATAATTACCAAGTTAGTGTGTATTTATTGCATGCTACAAAAAATGATTAAATATATTGACCCTTTTGGGAACCAGGAGTTTCACTGTGAGAAATAGAAATTATAAAAATGGAGTGAGGATGTAAACAATTGTACTGGGAGGTAATTTATTGATATTTAATTTGAATGAAATAATAAGTATGAACTCCTAAGTTATTAAAATATAAATTTAAGCATGTGTGATCTTAGTTAGAAATAATTAATTTATATTGATTTAAAAGGTCATAGGTAGTAATTGCCTTGCTGGGAAATCTTATTTGGAGTTACATGTTAAATAAGTTGAAATTCCACCCATTTGTGTCTCAAAGGTTGTAATACCATTTCTTCTGTGTATGACAATTTTAATCATATAAAAGTATAAAATTACTTAGTAATGCATTAAAAAATAGCACTATATAAACAGTTAACTCTAT